>CAUDNR010001837.1:0-10509 GCA_958430865.1 Entrophospora sp. SA101 | reverse complement strand
TCTGGGATTCACAATAATAAATTATTCTTCCTGATTATCAATTATGGTTCCTTATGAATAATAAATCTGATGTTGATCACAGGTGTCAGATTTAATTAAAGTTTCCTATCACAAACATGCATTAAGGTGCTTTCACACGCCTCATATCTAAGGATTTTTCTTCCACAGGTGAGGCCACGTACATGCTGGAAGGCTTTGGACAAAACATTCCCTTATTTTCCCCTCAGACCAGGCTGGCTGTCACCATATGGGCATTGATCACTGATAGCTAGGGTATCCATGGATACAAACCCTACTGATAGCTTGGTGCTTGTGTGATGATTGATTTGTGTTATTGCCACACTAGCATAAAAGTTGGCACCTGCAACTGGTTGAAAATTCTGCAACTCGGGATATTGCAACCTGGATTGCTGCTTCGGATTTTCCCTGAATTCAGAGTTTTGAGTCCTGGGTTGCTGTAATTTTTATAAAAGAAAAGTATTAATATTTAACAATTAATTATTTAATTGTTTATTTTGTTGAAAAAAAATATACATTGATAGTGTACATTTTTGTGCTTAACATCCATGTGAACCTAAGCCTGGACAAAAGATCCCTTTCTATGAGTTTGGCTGGTATATCCCAAAGGTGTCCCCTGTCTTGTCAGTGGCATGCCTACTCACCAACAACCCTACCCCCATTTACTAAAATAACAAATTCAGTTGGCCAAATAAAAATTAAAGAGAAGCAGAGAATTTGGGAAAATGAGTAAATCTGAACCATTTTATGACCTTTTTCTTGTTGGCCATATTGCTGACAAAGATGTATATAATCACACAATAATTTTAACCTACAGGACAGAGAACTGATTGGGCAAAAACCCAATCCAGTCCCCTACCCAAAATCATAAATTGGTTAGCATCAGAAAAACAGAGCATTTACTAAAATGATTATACAAAACAAACACTATTTTACAACTTTCCTCTTAACATCAGGGTCCAAATGCAATTTCAGGGCCACCAACCCTGCCCTGAATTGTGACCTCCTGTGCTTGGAACGAATTGCAGATTCTTTTAATATTCATCAGCAGAGTTGTGACTTGGTCACAGAGCCATCCTTGCCCTAGAGGTAGGATCGTTGCAGGCAACTCTTCGGCTAGCATGCCAGCAGCCATCTCTAGTATGGGAAGATTAGTGAAAGCGTCCTTGACGATTGATGCAGTCTCGGTAAACTCCAGGACCTTGCCCCCCCCCCCTGGAATTCAACATCATTGTATCATCGGGAGCACCGTGGTCAGATTAGCCTTATGTACATGAGGAATACGTGTGAATGACTGTAATGTGCTCAAGGCAGTGTGCGTGCTTCAACGCCTGCCAATTTCCTGTAATCAAACGTTGCATACTCAATGTCTCTTTTTCAACGGTGTGCTGCCTTGACATTTTCTTGTAATTATATAGTAATATTAATATTATTAATATTATTGATTACGAAAAGCAAAATATTATCAATGAAAATCTTGTAATTACCCAGCAAGATCTGTTCCGCGTTTTGATTTCCAATTAAAATATTTATAATAACCAAAAAATATCAACACAAGTAAAAAAAAGTACCTCTGGTTAGTTATTAACACTTCTTCTTTAGGAGACCCAAACCAAACCAAACAACAACACTCACGTTTTGTCATCTTTGACTCTGTCAAAAAATAAATTGTTTTTCCAAGAAAGAAAAAAAAAATCAATTCGCGTCTGTCCTACCAAAAAAAAAACCAATAGGATAAATAATTAGCTTGTACGCGTTGATCATTCACGAACTTTTTTCTTTCATTTTGTAGATTTCAAAATGCACTCAACCAAAAATAGTAAAAGAAGAAAAACGAATATAAATCCAAACGAAAGAGAAAGGTAAGTGTTTTAAGGATGGTGGTGGTGGCTATTGCCCGCCACTCGTCGTCACTCTAGTTCTAGTTATATAAATAAATGCTAAATTTATAAATTTGCTAAATAACAATTCATAAATTCTGTATAAGGTCTATTGAATAATGCTATTTTTTTTATTTACTTAGCAAGAATAATAGTTACAAAAAAGAACATGATGTTTTGGAAGATATTACGAATTGTCTTCCCACTTCTTCGACCTCTAACTTTACATTATCAGATGAACAAAAACTTGTACACAGTACAATTATTAAAAATAGAGAGAGTACATTTATTACGGGTTCTGGAGGTAAACCATCATTTTTTTATCAATATTCATAAAAGATGTTTACCACACTTATCACTTGGATATAATCGGTCATTAATCATATTGTAATTTCGATAATATTGATTCCTATATTAGGAACTGGCAAAAGTGCATTATTATCAAAAATAGTTTCAGATCTCAAGAATATTTATGGTGATAACAGAGTAGCCATAACTGCCACTACTGGTATTGCTGCTGTAAGCATTAATGGAAAAACCCTACATTCATTTACAGGTATTGGGCTCGGTGATGAGCCAATAAATGATATCATACAAAAGATTCGAGATTCTAGATTGTATTACACCCGATGGAGAACTATGAAAACATTAATAATTGATGAAAGTAAGGTTTATTTTGTTTATTTGGTATATTTTATTAGCAGACATTAATATGATTAATTGTTATATTGGATAGTTTCAATGCTTGATGGAAGGCTATTTGACAAATTAGAAGAAATTGGTCGAGCTATTTGTGAAAATAACCGTCCATTTGGTGGAATTTTGGTATAAAAAGTTTCTTATTAATTACAATTAATTTTAATTTTAGTTTGGTGTTAAAAAAAATTTTTTAACAAATATGTATGCATCATTCAATGTTAGTTAATCCTAACTGGTGATTTTTTCCAATTGCCGCTGGTTGCAAAAGATGCTATCTTTTGCTTTGAGGCAAAATCATGGAATGATTGTGTAAAACATACCATTGTCTTAACAAAAATTTTTAGGCAGAGAAATATCGGTAATAAGTATAAATAAATCTTATCCTATATATAGATAATTATTTTCAATTATTTATTAAGTTTCTTTTTATATAGAATTAATCAATTTACTGAACAAAATAAGAATTGGTGTTGTCACACACAAAACATTGACAAAAATGGATCAACTATCGTGTATGCCAAAGTATGCTGATCAGAATACTCCAGTCACAGAGTTGTAAGTTGAGCCTTTATTATAAATATTATTGATGAAAATTATATATTTATAATAAATATTATTATTATAAAAAGATACGCAACAAATAAAGAAGTAAATGAAACAAATCGAAAGTATTTGGGGAGAATTAAAAATAAATTATATATATATAAAGCTAAAGATTACCAACCTGAAAAGGATGGAAAATTACAAGAACTAGTGAGTAGTTGCTTGGCACCTAATATATTAGAATTAAAGCGTGATGCATGAGTAATGCTCATTAAAAACCTAAGGGAGGGTTTAGCTAATGGCAGTAGAGGAGTCATAGTTGGCTTCTATTCAAAAACCACAAAAAAATTTTATTATCAAGATGAACAAGAAGAAGTAACGGACATAAATAATTTACTTCCGATCGTTAAATTTACCTCTAATAAAGAGGAAATTATTGATTTAACAGAATGGAAGTTAACGATAGATGAAATTGTAGTGGCGAGTCGAAGACAGGTATATATAATTGTCTATAATTTGTATATAAAGTTTTATTTTATCTTTAATGCCCTTATTAATTATTAATGAATGAATGATAGATACCCCTTGTGCTTTCCTGGGCTATCAGTATACATAAAAGTCAAGGCCAAAGCCTTGAATGAGCCAAAATCAACCTTAAGGAAGTCTTTGCAAAAGGTTTATATTTTATTTATTATTATTACCAATGTATTTATGACTGATTATTACTGCTATTTTTTTTTTTTTTTTGCAAATAAATAGGACAAACTTATGTTGCATTGTCTCGAACAAGATCTTTGGATTCTTTACAAGTGATAAATTTTAGAGTGGATAAAGTAATGGTTGATGAACAAGTAAAAAAATTTTATGAAGAATTAGAAGGTTTAAAGAATATTTAGTAATTAACTTTTGATTTTTAAAAAATATCTTCTTTTTTTAATAAAATGATTAATTACCACTCCTATTTAAAACTAGTATACCAATTCAATTCTGTAAATAATTCTGGTTGTAGTGATGATAATAATGAAAATGAGAATCATGTGGTTTCTGATAATTCTGAAGTTGTTCTCAACCATGATAAATCTTCATCAGCTTCATCATCAATCCCAAAACCTATATATAAAATTAAAGCGGAAATTTTTGATCTTTTGTTGCCAAAAGTTAAGGTTTGTATACATATATATATATCATGCTAGTTAATTACAACTAGAATCAAATTAAGCTAATCTTTATCATTATTGTTTATTAGGAACTTGGATATAGAAATTCTATGGCAAAACAAATTGTTTTTTATCTTTTAGAAACTGGTGAATTACAAAAGTTGACCAACTCCATAAACGATGATGAAAATTTTAAAGAAAAAATTTTTACAGCTCATAGAGCTGTCTGTGGTGACAGAATGATCAATGTTAAATAATGTGGTTAACTATAAATTCGGATACAGTGTGTATTAAAATTTGGGCTTTCTTTGGATTTAATGTCAAGATTAAGAAAGATACAAAAATATATATCTTTCAAAATTATGTAATTTTGAAAATATTTATATAGCGTTTTCATTTTTAATTAAGTACTAATACACATACATATTGAGATATAATAATGTAAAGAGATATTATTATTGATTTTAAAATCACAATTTGTTGACACTTTTAAAAATTATCTCTTTTTTTTATGCTGTTGGCATATTATTATGTTTTTCCAATTATAATAATAATAGATTCTTTATCTAATATACCTCAAATATCATTAATAACTGTAAATGTTTTATTTACATGTAATATTAATCTAATTAGCAATATCCTTTCTTCAAACTCTATTCAAGTAAAAATTGAAATATTAAATATGTTGAATTAATAAAATTCTATTTCACCTATTAACAAGATAAAGTATTTGAAATCATTACACTTGCTGAAAATATGTAATGCAAGGTAGTATATAGAATAAAAGGTGGAAAATCAGAATATATTGTTTATATATATTGTTAGCGAATTGATTTTTGCAATTTCATTCTATATGCTATGAAACACATGAATTCTTTTGATGAAGTATTGATATCTTCAGCAATCAGGTTTTGCTACATGTAAACATGGGATAAAAAGCCATATTAAATTTTGAATAAAGGAATAGTATTGAATAAATGATGAATGTCTATAGTTGAATCATCCCTGAAATCTTTGTGATGTAATGTTCATTTTGTCTGGTTTTGTTGCAGTATGCCCCATATAATATAAAAATGAAATATTATTAGTACAACTTTGCCTTATAAAATTATTGTTTTGTTTATAAATTGATAGTTATTAAGGTTAACTAACTTGAAGACTGTTCATTTAATTTTCCTTAATTTAACAAAAACATATAGTAGAGGACAAGAATTCATAACTTCACTTATAGAATTCATAAAACTTTATTAATAAAAGTTATCAAAAGCACACATTCAATAGCCTTATTTAAAATTGTGGTCTTGTGATTTTTTGCCATATGATGTATTGTGTGACCAAACTCTAGCCTTAAGGGTAGATGAATCACGTGATATTTTAATACAAAATCCGGGATCAAAATTTGACTTTTACAAAATCAATAATTGTCTTAAAGGTGAAGCTATATGAGATGCATTCAAATACTCCTGTGTTATTCTATATGTGTATTCTGCTGTATAGTAGTTATTGAAAGTATTTTTGAATAAAATCTTCTTTTAAAATTCTTCAAAAAACAAAACTCATCCCTAATTAGAGAAACTCATCCCATAACTCATCCCATATTAAAAAGAACTCATCCCATATTAACATATACTCATCCCTTAGTAACAAATATTCATTTCACATTTAAAATACTTAAAATTTATTATTATCATAGTAATAGGAAAACTTATTGGACATTTTGTGATGATCAACATTGAAACCAATAAAAAAATTTTTTGATCCATGATCTACTTAAATATTATGTTTTGCCAATCAAATATATATTATTAATAATTATTAATAATATATATTTCTTTTCTTTCCACACTACACACACCCACCGCCTAACAACTTACTACTTGTTAACATAGATTTTTTTTATTGGAAGAAAATGATAACATTAAAAGAAAAAAAAGAAATGTCCATTCTTTCACTAAAAGAGTGGTAGTTACAGCTTTTTGTCATTCTAGTTATATTAACATAATAAGAAAAGATGATAACAAGGTAAATAATATATCTCTTTGAATGTGTTAAAATGGCTGTTTTGTTTTTAATCGACCTAGAGTTTTGATATTAACCATGTTTCCATCAACTTTCTTTTGAAAATCCAGAGGTTTCATCCAAAGAAATCTATCTTCTCGAAGATATGGAAGGAACATCCAGTACATCTATTCCTAATTGGCAAAAGTAAAGGGATAAAAATGGAAAATATAAAAGAAGTAGAAGATAGGGAAAAGGATGCGATCTTCCTTCTTTAAACACTGCTTTTGCCTACTACATTAATCAATCTGCCATTATTATCATTGCCATTACAAGACATTAATTATAATAACAATGTTAATAATGGTTACGAATATTTGGCACAGAGTTGGCAAATGTGTAGTCCATTGGTGGTCTATTGGTGATCCATCAGCTCTCAATGGACCAGTAAATTTGCCAACCACAATAACAATAATTTTGCAATAAGTAAGGCTCCATTGAGGCGCCTTATAAAAGAAATTGCAAAAAGTTTTAAACCTTAAGGTTTCGAAATGGCGTAATGGATAAAATCCAAGAGGTACACTTTTTAACTAAAAAATAAAAATTTTTTTTGATGCTAATAAGTATTAATCATTATAATATTTTCAAAACAGATGTCAGAAAAACAATGCACAATAGGATAACATTGATGCCAATAGATCTCATATTCACATCACAATTTCGTAATAGAATTAGGATTGAAATCCTATCAGATTAAAAATCATTTAGATTATTAATGTCATTTTATAAATCTTTAGATATTGCTTATAAAAAATATTAAAATGTATTTAAATATATTCATATGATTTAATTATTGTATAGATTTATTAATATATAGATTTAGCATGTTATCTTTTTTTTTTTTAATTATGTCTTTTTAATTATTTTAAGTAAAGGTGGCAGGCTAGCTTTAAATTAACAATAGGTTGATTGGGTTGTAAAATTTGCAATTAGGGCTGTTTCTATTTTCCGCGCCCCATATATATTATTAATAATATATATTTATTTTCTTTTCCAACTACACACAACCACCACCTAACAACTACTACTTGTTAACATACATTTTTTTTTATTGGAAGAAAATGCCTAATAATTATACTAATGATGTTATTAAAGGAAGAAAAGGAAATGATTGAGCTGTTACTAAAGAGTGGTAGTTACAATGTGTTGCAGCTCGTCTTCTAGTTATATAAATTAACATGATAAGAAAAGATGATAATAAGGTAAATAATCGATATCTTTAAATGTGTTAAAATGGCTGTTTTGTTTTTAATTAACCTAGAGTTTTGATATTAACCCATTTTGAACCACTTAATATCATCAGAACCACGTTTTCATTGACTTTCTTTTGAAAATCCAGAAGTTTTATCCAAAGAAATTTTATTCCTAATTGATAAAATTCAAGAGGTGCACTTTTTAACTAAAAAATAAAAATATTCTTTTTAACAAGTATTAATCATTCAACTTTGAAATTTATTGAAATGAAAGGTTATCAAATACAGAAAATTCCTACAATGTAAAAATTTATGTTGGTATGGAACCAAACATCAAAGAAGTTTACGCACATTCATCAATTATATGTGCTCATTGTCCATTTTTCAAAATGCATTAATTGATGCAAAAGCAAATCTTAATGAATTGGCTGTTATGAATAATTAAATTTAGTAATGTGTCGTGAAAAATAAAGAAAATAAATTGAATTTAGTAATGTGTCGCAAAAAATAAAGTAAATGAATTTAGTAATGTCTCGTGAAAAATAAAGTTCACCATAGCGAATTTCTTGTTACAACGGATTTAAATATTTATTAATATTAATTATAATTAAAAATGTGTCATAACAGATCTTATTATTATTAATATTATAAATAAATTTGTTCCACAACGTTAATGGATTTTTGATGGGAGAATTACAAGTGCTTGTCTTGTTTGATACAATACAGAGTAATCATTTGGTTTTGATGTATAGACAAGTTTAAGTCTATTGAGTATTTCATTTTGTAAGGGTTCCGATTCCTTTTCCAACTGGAAGCTTAAAGATAGTTTCTAACATTGTTTTGTTCAAAAGGTGCATATGCCCTGAATGTTGGTTCTTTTAGTTGCGCTTCCAGGATTTTGCTTGATTCAGCACACTTCTGGCCAACATAAATCAAGATTGTCACATAAATGCTGGAGTAAACTTTCAATTTGTACATGTCAAATATCTTTTTCTTGAAGACTACAATTTTTTTCATTGGCTTTTCTAAAACCTGTAGCATATACACATCCTGAAAATATGTCATAAATGTGCTGCTCAAAATCCATTCCATTTGTAACTCTGCAAATATCTGATTGATAATTCTAACATTTTATTTGAATCCAAATCACCATCTATTGTAACATTGAGAAGCCAATCTTGTTCCTCAAGAATTGGTGTTAATTTTCTAAAAGAGCAATTAATATAGCATGCTCCATTTTATGTGAACTCAACTCAAAGTGACCCTCCTGGATAATTCTCTATTTTTCATTTTCATCTTATGGGGTTTCTCAACAACATAGAAGGCAGTTATTGGTTTATATAAGTAGCCTTTATATAAAAGTTTATAAATATTTATAAATTATAAAATGTTATAAAAATTATGAATAAGTAATTTACCTTCAATATCTTTTCCACCATAGATCATTTCACCACTTTCTTGTTGAGCATTATGTACATGAGACCAAGAGCAATCAAAACTAACTTGTATGATTTGTTTGCTTTATGATGCTTTATAACCTTTTGTAAAACTGTATCAGCACTAAGTTTCTATGATTTCTTTAAAAGTCTTTCCTTGGTATTGATGGAAAGAAGTTTTACCAAGTTGCAAAGTAATTCCTACACAAGCTAAAATCATCTGAAGTGATTATCTGTTGATTCCTCCTACCAATCCTGCTGCTGCCACACAAGCATTGAAATTGGTTTCTGATTTGTTAATAAATTCACTAACAGTCTTGCAAGGTTTGCATTTTACATGAAATTTGACAACAAATCCAGCAGTTGAAACTGTTGTCTTTTTGTCAAGTAAAAATATTTGCCATAATAACTGCAAGATTGTTGTAAATTAATGATAAAAATTGCTCAGTACTGATTAGTATCATTGAACCAAGTTTTGATTCTTCAATAATATCATTAATAATTCTTTATAAAAGTTCCACTTGATTTTCAAATCATTATTGTCCTCTTTTGTCCTGTTCATGTTCAAACATATTTAATTTTTCCTTGAGATGTTTGATTTGTTGATTTGTATTATACAACTGTTGTTTTGTCCTTTCGTGTTTGATCAATAATGCCATGAAATCTTTATATTTTTCTTCTCTGTTGTAATAATAAACCTTCATAGACCAATGATTCTGATGGAATAGTCTCAAGTTTGCTTTATAGTTTATCATCTTTTTTTGTGTGACTCCTACCATTTTTTCTGTCGCCTCTTGAGTTTTGGAGATAGGGTGAAAGCTTGGATATACACACCCCTACAAAAAGTATCGACTCACTTGATGATCTGTCAAAATAATCAAATAAACGGGTAATACAAATACTCGTTTTTTTACTAAGCAAATCGATGTTGTGTATTAGTAAGAAAATGTTTTTTGAAATGATTATCATAACACTTTAAAATATCACATCGGGCTAATTGTTATTGATAATTTTATGATGTTTAAAAGTCAAATTAAAATTTTTCGAAAATTTTTCGAAAAAGTAGCACTTAGAGCTATTTTAAGATACAATGTTTTAACACATCTTGGGAACTTAGAAAATGTTGTTCCGTTTGTTCTCAAATGTATATATATACACGTTCATAATTATTGATCGAATATTCATGGGGCATTAATACAAAACGTAAAAAAAATCGTAATGAATTTTTTATGCAAGATGATTATCATTATGCGCGAACAAACTTTAAAGGGCAATTGCGGCTGAAATATCTAACCAAAACTAGATTTTTTTTTAAAAAAAAAAAGATTGAACTTCAATTTGTTATTTCAATTAAAACATCATGTCTCAATTAACAGACTTTGAATAATTGGATATTGGGAAGCAGATGAAAGTGTTTGCAACATTGCTGGTGCTCTCAATCATTCTCGGTCACAAGTAACTCATGCAATAAAAGCATTTAAGATCAAACTACTATTGCTCCCCAAAAAAATACAAATGAATTAAT
>CAUDNR010001835.1:78107-93827 GCA_958430865.1 Entrophospora sp. SA101 | reverse complement strand
TAGGTAACCCAATGTTTATTCTTATTGCCGATTTTACTATTTATGGAATGACTAGGAAATATCACATGACAAAACAAATTTTATTGCATTTTTGATTGGAAATTTTTTCCCAAAATTCGTCGCCGTGGCGCAGTAAGTTGCGGGATGCAAATAATTTTCAGGGTGGGAGTATTAATGAACAGAAACATTATTTCAATAATGGTTATCAAAAGCAAATGCACCAATCATTTGTTAAAGAATCACCAAAATTTAGATTCCAAGTAACACAAATTCGTGTAATTCTTTATCTCATTCAACACTTTAAGGATAATTCATTTTAAATTTCATAGGAAATTAATTCATGTAAATTCAAAAATTCAAATAAAAATTCTTATATATAATATTTAAAAAACAGCTACAATTCTTTCCTATTAATCATTATTAATATAAAAAATGATGAAAATCATGGTCCTTGCATAATTATTAATTGCAAAAATACTGAGGTTAAATTTAAGACTATGACAGGTCTTGCACTTAATAAATCACAACAAAGCCCAGATTGTGGAAGCATGAATTATTTTTTTTAAAAAAAAATCAAATTTGTCATATTCATTATATGAAATATGTAGAGTTTAACAAGTACAATAAAAAATTAAGAAGTGATAAAATCTATGAAGAAATTTCCAAAAATAATGATAATATAAAAATAAATGTTACTGAAAATGGTGTTCTTCTATCAAAGGAAGACTTTGGCTCATTAATTGAAAAAATTGAAAATTTAGAATCAACAATCGAAAAAAAAACCAATCAAATTGAAGAAATTGAGAACTTAATTGATGTTAGTAATGTTTATTTAACAGTTCAACAACAATCAGAAAAAAGTGGGTATAGTAATTATGTTATTTTTTATTATGTTACTTGTATTGATTGTATTTTCTATTTATAGGTACATTATCATTTGCTGATAAAATAGAATTATTAACAAACATTCTTTATGAACAACAAAGAAAATTCAAAAATGACATTGTGTTGGATCCTGCAGATTTTTGTAGATTAGTTGAGGAAAAGGAACCAAAATTAATAGGATTTTTTGATGAACTAATAAATATCATTCAAAAAAATCATTCTCATTTAAATAAGGAATCAACAAAAAAGGCTATTGTAGGTTATTGCTACCTTTTAGCCAGTATAAGAAATAAATTTGTGAATAATTTTAAACTGGATCTTGGACTCTATCTAGAAGCAAATGGAACAAATGCTGCAGCACTTGACACTTTGTCAAACACGGGTATCTCAGCTTGTTATAAAACAATACAAAGTTATAAAAAAAAAATTGCTGAAAATCATCAAAAAATGATAGAGGAATATTTTTTAAAAAATTTACAATACATGCATTGTTTTAATATTGATGATTACCATTCAATCCATGAGTGGAGAAGACCTGATTCAACATCATTATCTTCAGCAACACATATGGCAACATGTGTTGCTAAAAAAATTGAGAATGCTCTTGCAGTTCCTGCTAAATTTAATAATATACCTATTATTAATCCTAAAAATATTGATGATTCATTAATTAACACTAAACTAATTAATGAATATAAGGGAATTTTTGATATAAGTTACAATGATATAAAATCACAGTGGATTAATAATAAAATTCTTGATGATAAACTTTTTGATCGTGTTGAACTTTTAAAAGTTCATATATATGATGCAGATATTGAAGGAAAAAAAGATCACCATTCATCGAAGCATTTTCAAAAAATAAAAAATATCCATATACTCCAGCAGCTTTAGATTATCTCACTAAAAAAACTAGTTGTTTTTTAATTGATTATTTTTCCAATGTCTATAAAAATTTAAACGCTAGTCAACCATACTATAAGAAACAAAAATTAGAAAAATATAAATTAGCTACTTTAGATAAAATAGTAGATTTAAAATCACTTCCTGCTGGTTATCATACAGCCCATCCCCCAAAAAATAATTCGTGTGATCATTGTAATGAAACATTTGATGATGGGTGTGTATTGATTTGTGGCCATAGTTATCATTACAATTGTTATGAATATTTAGAAAAGAAATGTGGTCACTGTTTGGAGTTCTATAAAAAAGGTGTTTCTTTAAATGTCAAAAGCTTCATAAATCGATTAGAAAAAGGGTCGGAAGACATAGAATTGGATGATTTGGAAAGTAGTGGAGATAGTGATGAAATTGATGAGGAGGATGATGAATCTAATACAATTAAAATAAATCAAGAATATATAAATAGATTATTTTTAAATGCTAAAAATGACATAAAGAATTGGTAAATTCTATATAACATAATTAATGAAAATAAATAAAATTATTAGTCTTAATTCCAAAATTCTACATATTATTTATTAATATGCATGTAATTTAAATGAAAATACATTTATATTAAACCTTCATTAATATTTGTGTTATCGAGATTAAATTTCAAATGAATAACTTTCTCAATATGTTGTATCTAATGATATAGTTTCCTTTAATATCCTAATAGAAAAATTGTTTTGTTAAAAATAAAGTAAATTAGCTAAAAAACAGCATAGCGGACATTTGCATATTTGGTAATGATTTGCGTCAATCACATTTTGATTTTATCACATAAAAAAGCATTTTGATTGGTTTGAATATCATTACTAAATTAACAATTACACAAAATCATTAATTGCGCACAATCATTTTTTGACATTAATTAATAATAAAAAAAGTTGTTTTTAGCCGTTAAAATATTTTATACATAAAAAAATGTGATGTGATAGATACAGAGATAAAGACACATTATAAAAAAAATAATAAGGGAATTAGAATTGTGCAAAAATATGGGTTTACAATTTTTTTTTGCAAAAATCCCTTTCATAGCGAATAGATTGTGTGAATTTAACATCTCTATTTTTTGTAAATAAATAAAATTCAATGTCATTATAATAGTAACAGTAGTGTAATTTTATGGAAATGATATTTCGATTCTTATTATTCAAATATCCATAATACTTTCGAATATAAATATCAAATATTGTAATACCCCCAAATATCATAACACTTTCAAATATTGTAACACTTTCGAATATCATAATAATAATAATAATAATAATAATAATAATATATAATACTTTTGAATATCGTAACACTTTCGAATATCATAACACTTTTGAATATTGTAACACTTTTGAATATCGTAACACTTCCGAATATTAATATCGTAACACTTTCAAATATCGTAACACTTTCAAATTAATATTAACACTTTCAGATATTATAATATTGTAATTATAATATTAATATATATACTTTATTTTTTTATTAATGTAACAACATTTCATGTAATTAAATGTATAAATTTGTTTTCATAAATCATTACATATTATAACGTAAATTATTACACAGAGATTTGATATTTGAAAGTGTTACGATATTCAATAGTGTTACAATATTGAATATATAAAAAAAAATTATTTGACACCAATTTCAAAGTAGGGTATCAATGATGGAATTGCTTATAATTAAACAAAATGTATAAAAGAACTCTGAATTACATGTAAAAATAAATTAGTTTTAACAAATAAAACTATTATAATAGTCCTTATAAACCCAAAATTGTGATAATTCCAATTTCTAAATTTTTAAATCAACTGATTTTGATAATTACCTATTTCTCTTGTGCAAAATAAAAATAATTATTTTAAAAAAAATGGAAATTCCAAAAAGTAGGAAACAAAACAATGGACCATGTGTTATTTGTGGAGTAAGAGATTCTGAGATAAAATATCGAAAATTTACAGAAGATGCTAAAGAAAAAGCTTTAAGGAACAATAATTTAGATCTAACCTGGAAGTTAAATATTACTCAGTTTTGTCAAGTACATTATATGAGCCATATCATGAATGAGTACAAAAAAAATGATGGTGATATAGAGGATGTAGACATGATGACTGATGATATAGAAGATGTAGATGTGATTAGTGAACATACATTTAAGGATAAATTGAATGATGGTGAAAAAATCTATGAAATTGATTTCATTAATAGTGTTAAATCAATGGTAAAAATATTTCTTAAGAGAGAAAAAAAAGAAGATAAACCACCAATCTATGATTGGACATTGCTTCGTGAAAGCTTGGAATCTGAAGATGATAAACTCATACCTTTTTTAAATATGCTTGAGAAGTTAATTAATCCAAATGATAGGAATCTTGCAGAACAAACAATCACACAGCGGCAGAAAGGCCTGTCTTTTTTATGTTATTTTCTTGCAGGAATTGGAAATAAACAAATTAGTGCCATAAGAAAGGATATAGCAATGTTTTTAGATCAGTCTGGTACTACAAACCAAGCCATTGACACCTTTTCTAGTATTCAATTAAGTTCATCATCAAGAGAAAATAGACGTGAAAAGAATGCTATAGCCTTGATTCATAAAGAAAATGTTGCTAAAGAGCTCTCAAATTATCAGGACAATGCAATTAATGTAAATGTTGATGATTACCACAATATTCATGGATTACGAATGCCTACAACCACATCTACTAGTGATGTTTATCATATGACAACCATCCTTGCTATTCCAATACCTGAAGCAAGAGCTGTTCCAAATGATGCTATACATAACCCATTACTCATTGATTGTGACTCTTTAATTTTCCAAATAGAAAATCGTTACATGTCTTTACTTTCCCAATCATATAACAATAGGTTTGCAAATCAACTTACTCTTTCTGAAGATGACTTATTTGATAGTCTTGTTTCTTATTGTTATGATGCTGAGATTCATGAAAAAAAGGAGGAGCGGCAGCTTAAAAACACTTTACTAATAGATTTTATCCATCTAGAATTGAAATCTGCTCAATCATATATTGAAGCCATGAAGGTATTTGAACCTTTTCAAGAATTTCATAATTATCTCCAAAAAAATGTTATTCCATTAATTGCTGACTGGCCAGGCCAAATCCATACTCGAAGAGCAATTGTCATGCAACAGCATCCATCACAAAAGGATATCATCCCAGAATTTGTTAGGTCTTTCATTCCAATAATGGGACCATTACATGTATCACTCAACAGTCGTGAGACTGTTGTTTTGCTATTTCATGGCTTTTTTAATTCTGCTTATAAATATATTTTTGGATCACGCAAAAAGCTTGCTGAAAACCCTCGCCCTTGGAGAATTAATCAATTGTTGCAGATAATGTCAGATGCCTGGAGAAAGGTTGCACCATATGTTATTGAGAAAATTGAACCAATTTGTTTAAGAGATGTTGAATATCTTACACTGAAAGCCCTTTTAGATGATGCAATTCCTCTAGTTTTGGATATTTATTCAGCAATTTTCAGGTCAGGAAATTTGGATAACTATATTGAAGCTTGCGTGAGAGTATGGTGTTTATTTGCTAAGTTTAAAAGAAAAAATTATAACAAAGCACCATTATTATTTCTTTCTGATGTATGGTATTGGGAAAGCATCAAACATCCTATTATTGATACTCTTAAAATGCATCTTGTGACTTTTAATGATTATCCAGTTGAAAATTATCATTCATTAATTCGAAGACAAACTAAAAAAGCAGATAATAATGAACAACTTACAAAAGCAGCTCATATTATTGACCATCTTCGCCATGATAATATATTTCGAAGTTCATTTGTTGCCAAAAAAAAGTATCCTTATTGCAAAAAAGATTTAATAGGATTAACAGACAAGGCATCTTGTTTTCTCCTTGAACTATTCACTAAAGTCAAAAACAATGTAGGAAAAAGTGAATGGCAAGATGTTAAACAAAATTTTAAAACAAAGAAAACAAAAACAAATAAAACAAATAAAATAAATTATCAACTTCCATGTCATCTTGCAACCCTTGATATAATTGTTGATCAACGTCATTTACCAATGGCATTTAGTACAGATTATCCACCAATTGACCAATCAATAGAGTGTCATCTTAAGGATACTTGTATGAAGCCTCAATTAAATTCTAGTGATCAAAATTTTCAGCAGTTCATAAAGCTGACACTTCTTCCATGTGGTCATATTTATCATGAATATTGTTTACAACATCATGAATACAAGTGTCTATATTGTTTAAAATACATAAAAAATCAGATTAATATCAATGTAGAATCTATTATTAATAGACTTACAAGCGAAAAAGATCTTCCAATAGAAGATGATCCTGAAGATGAAATTCAACCATTAGAAATTGATGAACCTGAGGAATTACAAATGGAATTTAATCTTCAAGCTGAGATTGAGTTTAATACAGCACTTCAAGAGTTCCTAAGGGATTAGATTTCATATAATAAATTTTTTTTTCTTTAATTAATTTATGTATTATTGTTACATGTATAAATTTAGAAATTCTTTAGAATAATTAACTACCTTTTGAAATCCTTTTATGTAATTAATATAACATCTATGTATAATAATAATAAAAATTGTATTTGGTGTATATATACTATGTCTTGTAACTAACCAAATAAATAAGAAAAATATTAATATATATATATATGTGTGTGTGCATGTATAAATTTAGAGTTTTTAGAACAACTACCTTTTGAAATCCTTTCATGTAATTAATAAATCATATAACATCTATGTACAATAATAAAAAAACTGTAGTCAGTGTATATATATTATATGTCTTGTAATTAAATCAAATATATATATGTGTGTATGTATGTATGTATGTATGTATAAATTTAAAGGTTTTTTAGAACAACTAACTTTTGAAATCCTTTCATGTAATTAATAAATTATATAACATCTGTGTACAGTAATAAAAAAATTGTATTCAGTGTATATGTCTTGTAATTAAATCAAAAGAATAAAAAAAAAAATAAAAAAAACGATAATATATATATCTTTTTGCATGCATAAATTTAAACAACTAACTACCTTTCATGTAATCAACAAATCACATAATGTCTACAGTTCACTCTTTCTATAATGAACACTAAATAGAATCTCTATAATAATAATGAACTCTCCTTTTGTCCTTGATCCATTTTTTTGTAATTAACTTCTCTCTCTATAACAAACAAAGGCATTTGAATGTTTTGTAATTGTATATTTTTATTTTTTTTCAAAATAAAAAAATAAAATTTTTGCACACTTTGATAAATTTATATATAAAATTTGAAATCTTTGGTTCATAACAAGATCTTGCAGTTTGCAGGATTAATGGGATCATTTTTAACCAAAATAAAGTTTCCAATGAAAGGTATATTATTGCAAAATGTTTTTTTGGTTTTACAATTATTTTTGGTCATGTTATTATGACCAGGTTTTTTCTATTTTAAATAATTGAATTCAAACAGTCACACATTATAAAAAAGATTGCCAATCGATTTTGTCACATGTGACAAATTTAAGTGTCTGCATGCTTGCATGTCCATGAGAATTTGGCCACTAAATTATTACTAAATTAGACAAAATTATTGCTAAATTTAGACTAGCTCACAACTACCATATCTAAATTTGGCAGTAACAGTCAGTGTGCAAATCTTAAAAATTATTTTATACCCTTGCTTTGTATCAATTGTCACCAAAATTTCCACGTTGTTCATTTTTCATGTTCTTTATTTTGTAAAAAATTTTCAAGTAAGGTTAATAAAAGAGCAGAAAAGAATCAAGGTCTCAAAGTTTTTTTTGTCTTTGTGTGACAATAGAAATTTCACATCTTGCAAGTAAACTTGTAAAACTAGTGAAGTATTCAAATATTTTAAACATTACGATTATATTTAAAGAAATTTTAAATAATGAATAGTTTGACTTTTTATTTTTATTTTTATTACATTTTTATTATATTTCTTTGTTATATTAATTACACAGGAAGGATGTCATTAATAGATACTGGTTATGTATTTATAATCGATTATTATATATACTCATTATTTGTGTTAATTATATATTATATTATTAATTTGATTCTTTTATTATAGATATAAATAATTAAATAGAATCGGGATAGAGATACTTGTAATTTATAATTCAATTAATATTCATATTAAAACTTTTGACTTTTTTGTTAAATCATTATTCTTAAATCTTTTGAAATTTCAGAATTAACTTTTTTTATTATGATAATATATTGAAGATAGAATTGATATGGCGATGACATAAATTATGATGATGCTTACCAACCAACCTTTAGACACACTATCCAAATAATACTGATCAAGAATATAGATGCTAGTCACAACTTTTTGATGGTGGTCGTAATAACCTTTGTGATCATTTTGCTTTCTTCTTTGGATTGTAATATGGACATATTTGTCAATAAATCATCATAAAAAAGATCAAGATGTGTAACTACATTAGAAGCTAAAACTACATTACATCTGTTATCCAAGAATAAATTTCTGAAGAATAAACATTAAACTATCTTACCTACTTTAAATATGAAAGCAGATCTAAGTGACATTGCTCATATTTTTGAAAATTCCGTCAAGTGAGTCATCTTTATGGTACTAATGAAGTCTAAAGAACAAGGTTCGCTTTGGTTTATTGACTATTGTAATCAGCATAAAGCTGCCTTGTTGAAAAGAATCAACGTTTTTAGTGTAAATTTTCATGTGTATTTTAACCCATTATTAACCCATTATTAACCCATTATTGTGAGTTCGAAAAGCAGCTTTATTTTAAATAAAAGGTACCAAAATATTTATTGAAACTTCAAGAAAATTTTTTATATATATCGTTTTTTTAATCTATTAGAAGTTTGTGTTATAAATGTTAAAAGAAATTATTGGCATTCAAGCGAATGTTACACGCACTAATTAAAAAAAGAGAAAGGATTTGCACACTGACAGGTAAGAAATAATTTTAAAAATAAAATCATGTGAAGTCCTATTTTTTAAAATTTTTTATTTCCTTTTTTTTTAAGGGTAATATTATATACAGAAAGGTTCTTTTATGAAATATACAGAACCTATGTGACAAATAAGGATTAATTCTTAGAGTTGGTAAACACTGTGTAATTCCTGCCACCCCCAGCCCACAAATTTAATCAGCACGTCTGTGATAAATGTCACATTGGTTTTACAAAAATTTTGAGCTACAATTTAGTTTCCTTTTTTATAGAATGAATTGCTATTTTTGGTAGGGTTCTGTATATTCCATAAAAAGAACCTTTCTGTATATAATATTTTCCTTTTTTTAATTGTTTAGTGATCAGCAACCAAAAAAATTCATCCATATATCATAGTGGAAATTTGTGTTACCTACACTCTACCCTCAAATACTTTGAAATGATGATTTAATGAATTATGAGTATGTAATTTAAAACATGATTCTAAACCACCAGCAACTATACTTGGCTTTCCATAACAAACTTTTCCAATACATGAACATAAAAGTGCCATTGAACACAATAATAAATATTGTAATCATTTTAGTCATTATATTATTGTTTATTGTTGTATGCAATTACTTACATTTATACAAGGTTCATGGGTAACAAATAAGTCATACCTTTACATAAATATGCTACTACATCATTTGACAATTTCCCTGGCTTTCATCATTATCACCATCATCATTAATTTTTTCATTCACTAATCTTTTTTCTGACTTCTTCTCTTCAACATTATAAACACCATCATCAACATCAACAACATCAACATCAAAATCAGTAATCTGTATTATTGGTTGCTGATCACCACCATCAATTTTTCTTTTTAATGAGTTTTGGTGCCCATAATCATGCTGAGTTGTAAATGTATTACAACTTTCTACAGATGTAACAACATCTAAACATTTAATAATTGCATGTTTAAGTGGATGTCTTGTAGTTGCTCTTGAATCATAACATTCTGCTAATATTCTTAAACCTTTTGGATCTACTATTACACAACCAATTGGAATCTTTAAAATTAGGGAAATGATTAATTGATTGATTGGAGTTATGTATGCACACAAAGATACTGTAATATCAATGTATTCAAATATCAACACACCTCTTGATTTGATTTGGCTATTTTAGCTAGTTCAATAGCTCTTTGCATATATCCTTTTAGCTATTTTATATCTTTATTTTCTACTATATTTGTTATTATGAACATAAATAGGTTAAGTTTATAAATTTTTGTAATATACATCATAATTATAAAATAAATAACAAAAATCTCCTTCACTCCTTCTTGCTTCCCTTTCCCTCTTTCATATATACTCACTTTTTATCATTCTCATGGTAATTGATTGGCCATAATTGTCTTCACTTATAAATTAATATTGAATCAAAATTATGTTTCTTGATCAATAACAATAAATCATCAATTGATGGTGTGTCTTTAACTAAACATATCAATGCTGCTAATATATATTTATTATGATCTCCATCTTTATATTAATAGAAAGATTATAACTAGGGTTTATCTCTTATTTCAATGTTAGTGATTATGTATGGTAAGTAGGTACCTTATTTACTCTTGTCATATAATGTTCTTTTTATGTGTTTAATGTGATTTAAATTTCATTTGGACAATTTTTTTTTATAAATCTAATCAATCAATCAATTAATTAATCAAATAAATAAATTTAATTTATTGGATATTTAAAAACATAAAAAATACTTTATAACATGTATTGAAAATCAAATTTTTCATTTATTATCTCCTTATATATTTATCCCATTTACACCTTACCATTGCGAGTCCTTCTAGCATGAACACCTTCACGTAACAGATCTAAAACTTGAACTGTAGTTTCCCAACCAATGCATGCATCTGTTATTGATTGACCATAAGTAAGATTTGCACCTCCATCTGGTGGAAGATCTTGACGTCCTATATAATTGTTATTATTATTATTGGATTATTATAATCATAACCATAACACAAATAAAAATAAAAATATTTAATGCTACCTTCTACCAAATTACTTTCAATCATTACACCCATTATATTGAATCCTGTAGGCGAAGTTTTAAGTTGTTCAACCTACAAAAATTAATCAAATAGATTAATTAATTCACAATCACAAGAGAATATTCATTCATCATTCAATACTCACAATATCTTTAACCACATCGACTTGTTTACTAAAAACCTTTTGACTATTACCATGACTACAATCAATCATTATACGTGCAGTGAGCTTTGCAGCTTCTAATTTTGATACAGCATTTTTTACATTTTCTGCTGAATAATTAGGTTCATGTGTACCACCTCTTAAAATTATATGACAAGAATCATTTCCCTAATTTATTTATATTTTTGTATGTTGGTATTTAGTGAATAATTTATATTTTATCAATTTCTTTATTTTTATTGTATAACTTACTTCTGTTTCCACTATTGCACTTAATCCCTGCTTTGTAACCGATAAGAAGTTATGTTTAGCACTAGCAGCTTTGATTGCATCAACAGCTACATCAATACTTCCATTAGTACCTATATATTGTCAAAAGAATTAATACTACATATGCATGCATGCTCTCTCTTTCTCTCACATTTATATACATTTATATTTACCATTTTTGAAACCAACAGGTACAGATAAACCTGAAGCTAATTCACGATGTACTTGTGATTCAGTAGTTCTTGCACCAATAGCACCCCAAGCAACCAAATCTGCAATGTATTGTGGTGTGATTGTATCAAGAAATTCACACCCACATGGAACTCCCAATTGATTCTATTTAAATTTTAAGTTGTTTTAAAATAAATAAAAAATGAAAATAAAATAAGTAATGATTTTCTCAAAAGAGTTGTGTCTACTTACTATATCTAATAATAAATTACGTGCAACTCGTAAACCTTGATTTATTTGAAAACTAAGAAATTTGTATTAATATTACACTTATATACATCACATATAAATGTGACCTACAATTATTATAATAGCCACCTATTGTTTAATTTAGGATCATTTATCAGCCCTTTCCACCCCACTGTAGTTCTTGGTTTTTCGAAATAAACTCGCATTATGATGGCTAAGTCACTACTTGCACCAGCTGAATACTTACTTAATCTTTCAGCTAAATTTATGATGATTGTAATAAATAAGTAATAAATGCTTCTATACATATAATGCTACATAAACAAGTTTATTTTTGATATATTTTTGATATATTTTTACCATATTCGAGAGCAGCAGGAACACTATGAACTGAACAAGGACCAACTATTACAAGAAGTCGGTCATCTTGACCTTTTATAATGCTTTCAGCACCAGAACGACCAAGTATAACACTTTGCGCTGCTTGGAAGGTAAGTGGAAAGTCTTCCATTAAAATTTGAGGCTGAATTAATGGCTTTACTTGTTTGATCCGTTTATCATCAAGTTCATTTAGTGCTGGTAGATTCAAGAAGGAATTATTATTTAAGATGATGTTAATATTATTATAATAATAATGTAAAACTGATAATTTTCGGATAAATACCGTCACGAATGCGAATGTCTGACATTTTATTTATTTAAGAGAAAATTTATTTTAAGGAATGAATGGTGGCGAAAAAGATTATCGTGATAAACGGAAAAGATCGACATATTAAATATTAAATTTTTCAACAACAAAATTAATTATCTTATTGCCAACGTATTTTCCAATTATCATGATTACAAATAAGACTTCATTATTTGACAATTACCAAAGCAGAGAAATATTTGAGTTAAGTAGAAGTTTAAAGGAGGCTGGTGAAAATGTGACAATAAATCAAAAAGGATTAATCCAGTCTTCAAAACGTGTAATTATAAAGAAAATATTGGAAGCAATGGCTAATGGTATTGACGTATCATCGTTATTTGGTGAAGTTGTGAAGGTCAGCAATTAAAAACTTGTACGCGTATTTAATTTAATTACTTTAATTGCTAATAATAAAATGTTTAAAGGTCGCATCAACAAAAGATTTGGTTTTAAAGAAATTATCATATATTTATATTTCAACACAAGCAGAGAAAAATAGTGATTTAGCGATTTTAGCAATAAATACTTTTCAAAAAGATCTTCAAGATGATAATTTTTTAGTCAGAGGATTAGCATTAAGAACATTATGTTCACTAAGGTATAATAACAATAGTAATTGTTGCATTATATCTGTTCTAATTATAATCTAGTTAACATTTATATTTTACAATAGAATACTTGACTATTTACCTTATATGATGGATTCAATAACGTCATCATTGTCAGATATTAATCCATATGTTCGTAAAACAGCTGCAATGTCATGTATTAAACTGTTTCGTTTTTCACCAAAACATCTATTAGGTAAAGGATAAATTATACTGTAATATTTATAACATAACATAGCATATTATAAAATAGTTTATAATTATTGAATATTAACATTTTTTAGATACACAATTGCTGAAAGATTTTATAAAGATTTCAAATGTAATGTTGTATTACTTTCTTATAGAGGGTGAGTTGATGTTATTCATAATATATTATTATAAAACAGTATTGATTATTTTTATGCATAATTAATTAATACAGATATGGCAGAAGCGAAGGATCGCCATCAGAGAAAGGAATTTGTTTAGATGCCCAGGTTATTGTTGCCATTACTATTAATAATGTTAATAAGCAATCAAAGGAAAGGTCATTTAAACCATTTTTTTATTGAATTATTTATTTTTCTTCCTCATTTTTTAGAAAATTTTAGATTATATAAAAGAAGATGAAATATTAAAAAATACTAAATTAATAATATACGGACAATCACTTGGTGGATCAGTAGCAATTGATTTAATTTCAAGAAATGGAGAAAAAAAGATTGATGCATTGATTTTAGAAAATACATATCTTAGTATAGTAAGTTAATCTTTATGTATAATGATGTAACAAATAACAAGTATTATTATATTATTGATTAACTCATTAATTACGCGTTTATTTTGTAGCCCAAATTACTGCCAGAAATATTTCCAACGTTTAAATGTTTATCCTTTTTATGTACAGAAACATGGAGATCCGATGAAAAAATTTTAACAATCCAAAAAAATTTTCCAATGTTGTTTTTATCTGGTAATAAAGACCAAATAGTTCCATCCTATCATATGAAAGAATTATTTGAATTGGCGAGAACAACAACAAATAATGTTCCTTCTATTACTTCCGCTAATGCTAATAATGATGACAATAAAATTTTTAAAGAATTTGAAAATGGTGATCATAATGATACATTTAGTCAACCAGGATATTTTGAAGTTATTAAAGAATTTTTGCATAACAAGTGCTTTGTTATCATTGATAAACAAGTAACCAAATAATTTATAGTTATTATTATTTTATTAATTAAATTATTAAATTATTATTATTAAACATATCATTACAAATCTTGATAATTTTTTCTTTAAATAATTTCAAACATAAATTTAATCTGTCATAATCATTTTTAGTATTGGTAGGAAGAGTAGCAGGTTGTGGTGTAGTGTTGGCTATAGTTGTTGAATCATTACCAATCTTTAATAAACAATTGATCATTTGATCATTTAATAATATCTTTAATTCTCCCAATAAGATTGTTTTTGAAAATTTCTATTTTTTTTTTTGGAGGGAAAAAATCGGTCAATCATTTATTTTTTAAATATATATATACTTATACACATATTACCTCAATTCCGTAAAAAAACAATTTCCAAATATCGCCATTATTTCCACTAACACCAGAAGCAATTATAACAAATAAATTATCTTCAAGAATTGATTCAACATCTTGAATCGTTGAGTTTTGTAAAATTTGTTGATTTACAATTGGTATAGAAAATTCATTACTATATTTTTTTTAAAAAAACGAATAAATAAGGAAATTTAATTAATATTATAATATTTTTATTACATGATCATTTGAATGTACGACTTACTTTAATTTGAAATTTTCCCAGTTTAATTTAAATTTCTTTGGTTCAATTATTATTGTATTTATTAATTCCATATTGAAATTTTGATTTTCACTGTTTACTTCTTCCTTTTCGTTTTTATCATAAGATAATAACTAAAAAATATAATTATAATTATAATTAGAAAAAATAAATAAAAAACAAATAATACCATTTATAAATATTATAAATAAAGATTGTGAATAAATATCGTGGCGATTGATTAGTACATTAATATCATATTCAAATACATTTATAAATTGCTTATTATTATCATTATTGTTATTGTCATCATCATTGTATTGAATTATCGTTTCTTTTTGTTCTAGTGAATTTGTATTAATGAATTGACTTGAAGGTTTTCCATACAGTACAGATAAAGAATTAAATTCTTCAATCAAATTAATCTGGTAATTTTTTTAGATGGTTTAATAATGGTATAATATGTATTAAGTTAAAATAAATATGATTCTTACATTTTTTAATCTATTAGTATTTTTAATTGATTTGATATCGTTTTGAACAAATATTTTCTTTGCCTAATAAAATAAAATAAATATATTTTATTTATTTATTTATGATTTATGAATAATTTTAAACTTACCAATTCAATATTAAATTTTAATAATTTATAAATAAATAAATATCTTTCTTTAACTTCTCTATCACCATTGTCATCATCATCATCATGACTATTAACACCATCTCTACAGTTATCATTATTATTGCCATCATTTTCTTCTTCATTATTATTAAAAATTATTTTATACAATTTAATTAAATTATTTTTGCATTCATTTGGTCTAACTAAAAATAGTTTTACATTGAAATCAATTAATTTTAATTTTAATTCTTTATTTAATCCATTAATATTGTTGATATTGTTATTACTATTA
>CAUDNR010001835.1:53945-78097 GCA_958430865.1 Entrophospora sp. SA101 | reverse complement strand
AAACATGTATATAAGGAACAAGAATTCGCTGTACTTTAAAAGTGACTTTGTAATAAGTTAACTTAATAGTGTGTTTTCGTGTAATTGATAGTGTACCATTTTTGATTTAATAAAATCTATTTGAATCTACTAAAGCAAATAAACAAAGATAAATTTATTATTTATCAAAAAAAGAAATAGAGAAACTTTAAAGTATATAAACATGATTGATTTTGAGATTGACATCAAAAAAATTTGCAACATTAAAAATCATTAAACTTTATACATTTAATAATATTATTTTCTTTAAAAACAATGCTGTTTAAATTGACCACTACTTGTGTGATTGATTCAATAAAGGAACAAAATTAATTATTTCGCAATAAAAACTATTTGTTTGTTTGTTTTTTGATTTTGGTATTAATGCATGGTTTCTATTCATAATACAGTCAGAACTCATTAAACCAAAGTCAATATTTTCAAAAAAAAAAAACTTCAATTTAAAAAACCTTAATAAAATCAGCTTAATGAGGTAAATTTGATAGGTAGATAATAAAACAACATCGGCTTATCGTGTATATTTGGTTTATCAAAGCATTGTTTTAACAAGTTCTGACTGTACATTTATTTGTTTTATTTGTTTTATTCCTTTTATTTGTTTTATTAATTAATTATTCATTTTATTCCTTTTATTCATTTTATTAATTAATTATTTGTTTTATTCCTTTTATTCCTTTTATTCAAATTACTATTATTCATTTTATTCAAATTGTTTGTTTTATTCAAGCAAACCTTATTCAAATAGAAACCTAATGGTTACTCAAGATTATGATAATATTTTAGCACAAAAAGCTTTGAAAATATTTAACCAATAATTTAATTACAATATAAAAGAGTTATTGGTTTATTAAACTAAGCCAATAATTAACTAAAAATAGGATTAATTTTAAAAGAATATCTGATAAACATTGGCACTTTCAACATTTACTAATAGGCTTTTAGACTATATGATAAAAATACTAAGAATATTATTAACTTATCAGTATGCTAATACTTTGATTATTTTTTTAAATAATAATCAGATTCTGATATTTGCTGAATACCCCATTACCAAATTTGGCATCATTCAACCAGTAAAAAAAGAACCAATAGATTATATGGGGCATGGATAATAGAAAAGGGCATAACTGTAAAATCAAAATTAAAAAACAAAGATTTTGACCCAAAAACTCGGAAATTGCATATCATTTCTAAATTTATGACAAAAATAGGGGCTATTTTAATAATATATAGAATAATAATAATAAATAAAATAAATAATAATAAAATAAATAATAATAAGATAAATAATAATAAAATTAAAATCTATGATTGATAGAAAGCCTTTTTATCAGGATTTTGAACATATTGAATAACATTTTCAAGTATATACTTTTGTCTTTCAGGGGTTAAACCTAAAGGATGTTTTTCTTCTAAAACAGGATCCATGGTAAAATTTTTAGTTATGTCTATAGTTATAAGTTCTCCATTAATATTTTTTTTAACATATACAATCCCTGGATCTTCTTGATTAAAAATAAAATGATGATATTTGGTAATGGTTTAAAAAATTTTCTTAAATATTCAGTCCAGCTGTGAAAAAGATCTTTTCTTTCACCATTTTCATCATAAATTGTTTGAGCATTATTGTACCCATTTGTTGATGATTCTACAACATTAACAAGGTCCTCTAAATCATAAATTTCAGAATTTTTAAGTTTCAATTTAAACAATCTAAAAAAACCATCAGGACTAAATTTGGTATGGCCAGCTACCATAAAAGAATATGTAATTCTTTTATGTTTACCTGTTAACACTCTCCAGGCCAAATATTGAATCATTGCATTGTTTTTATTTTGACCAGAACAATTATCTGCATGAATTATTATTTCTTCTTCATCAAGACTATGTTGTTCAAAATAATTATGAACTAAAGAAATCACAGCATCAGCTCCTTTACCAATATACTGTGATTCTTCTATAAGATAATTAATCTAAATAAATGATAATTATAGTTATTATATACTGTAATTTAAAGAGTTGATTAAAAGAATTATTATTTCACCTGTCTGGGTCTAAAATCTTCACAAATGCCAAATACTTGAACTTTATATAAAGATTTAAAATATGAACTTGACTATTATTTATAATAATAATAGCACAATTTAAAATCAATTACCTTTGAAAAAATTATATATAAATAAAAATAATATTGCATACCACTTGTTGTGAAGAATATGGGATATGAACTTGTTCTGCAAAATCCCATGAAATGTGAAGTTTAATATTAAGTGAATTTGTAGATCTAGTGGGATTTGAATCTTGATTTAAATTTTCAAATGCTTCCTTTGCATTTTTTATGCAATCTCTAAAAAATCAACATATAAATTTAGCAAAAATCTTTAACAAAAAAAAAAAGAAAAAAAATATACCATGATTGATACCTATAATATTCACGTTCCTTCATTGCCCATGTAATATGATCATTCCATTTCTCTAACCTTCATTTCCTTTTCTTCTTCCATCCAACAATTTGCATTGAACCTATGTTCTTTGCAAATATGACATAAATCACTTCTTGGAGTAAGAAATTTAATTTCTGGAAGATATGTATGCCATATTCTTCGAAATGTTCTATTTGAGACATATATTTCAGAATTTTCTTCAACTGCATCAATAAAATATTTAAATACAGTAGTGTGATTTTCATCTGCTGGGAGAAATATAATAGGCTTTGTGTCTTTTTTAAATTTTCTTCCTATAATAAATTTTACATTAATTAATTATTTATAAACTTTTCTTTTTCAAATTTAAATAATTTATATTTACCTGGAGATGGGAGTCCATTTGTATTAGAATAATTTAATATAAATTTAATAATCTGCAAAACCCCATCAAATGATACTGCTTTATTACCTACTTTTCCTGTTAAAGAATGTGTTCTTGGCTGTATATCAAACTCATTAAAATGATTTCTAACATTTCCCCATCTTCTTTTACCTATACCATAGATACCCATGAATGCAGTCAGACAAATTTCAACTCCTCCAAAAGAACAGACATTTGCCAATCTTCTCCTTTTTTCTCCTCTAGTAGTTATTTCATTTCTCAAACTAGCAGAAAGAAAACCTTTTAAAAAAATATCTTGTTCAGTTTTTTTAAGATCAAGAAAACATTTATATCTAGTTTTAACATCATTAAAATTTAAATTCATTTTCAAACATTCTTTTTGACAACAATCTCTTTCTAGCAAATTTGCTACATAATGATTGATATCATGATCTATTTCTATTTGCTCTTCAGAGTCAATAATTTGGTCATCCATTATTTTATTTTTATTGTATATATTTTTGAATTTTTCTAATTGTTCTTTAGACAACATTTCCATTTCATAATCACTTTCTTCTGCTTCACAACTGTCTTCTTCTTCATCATGACTTATCTCTGTTTCATCAACTATTTCTTCATTTTTGTTAATAATCAAATTAGGCATATAACTTGTTTTCAAATTAGCAAAAGATTCTTCTAAGTCAATTAAATTAGGATGTGTCTCAGTAAAAATATTGTTAAAAAATAAATGTGTAGAAGTCATTTTTTAAATATCAGATTCAATTGTTTGTGTTGTGAAAAAGTGAATTTTAGATGATAAAATTTTATTTGTTTTTATTTTCCGTTTAATAAAAATAATAATAATAATAACAAAAAAAAATTAATAAATTCGTGTTACATGATTTAAACTAAATTCCGGATTTAGGTTTATCATTACTTGTTTTAGTATAATACCAATTTGTTGGTTCTTGTACGTCTTGCAGTTTTCTTTAATTATCTCGAAATTTTATTAAGCAAAGTGGGTATGGTTTCTAAGCTAAAATTAATCTTTGTAGTAAATTACGCATAGGAATGTTGTTAACTCAAAATCACAATTTTGGTAGTTATGCCCTTTTCTATTGTCCATGCCCCATATATTTACACTCAATGTAATAATTGCATAATTTTTGTATGTTTATTTCATAATATTACAGGACCTGCCGTAAACTTACGTAAATAGTGTAATATTTACATAAATCCGTACCAGAAAAAATTTCCTGATGTTATCACCTGGTCACATATCGTGTAATGAAGTTATCATTCAGGTTTATCATCACCTATCGGGATTTAATATCATCCCTGAGATGAATAAGACCAGAATGATAATCTACGGTCATATGTTATTGTATGACCGGGAGATAGTTCTCTTATCCCCCACATCCGGGTTGATAAGTTGGCAGCAAAATTTTCCGAATTTTGCTGTTATCTAGGGTTGTTAATGGAACATAATGGGTTGGGTTGGGTTTATATTATAGTGAAGCAAGGGTTAACCTAACCCAACCCGGGTTAAATGTAAATACTCCATGGGTTTCTCCATGGAGTAATAATTATAATTATAATTCTCGTTTAAAGTAAAAAAAAATTATACCAATTTTTACATTACAAATATATGTAATAAATTCTTGGTTATCATTATATTCTATTGAAAAAAAATCCCAAACCCAAGAAGTTTCGCGTGAAGTGTTTGATGAATTAGATTCATTTTCTTCTATAGTATTAGTTGTACTTGTGGTAACTGTACTTGTAGTAGCTGTACTTGTAGTAGTTATGGTTGTAGGAGTAGTAATTAAACTTTCATTATCTTCTTGACTAAAAATTAAATTAATCTCACTTTCTTCTCTATTTATATTTAATAATGATTCACTGATGGTTCAGGCTCACTATCTGAAAGTATTTCATATAAATTTTCATAAATTTCAGTTTTTTATTCATAATAAAATTCGCAATCAAAATTAACAAATTATTATTTTATTATGATTAATAATCAAATTACTAAAATAATTTGGAGCAACCCGGGTTATAATAAAATATTTTGCTCCGGGTTAGTACAAAAAATTAGAAATCTTAACCCACTCCATGATGGAGTGATACATAACCCGGGTTGATGCCAGTACATTATGCTCCATTTAACAACCCTAGGGTTAACAGCTTAATAACAATAATAATAATATTATTATAGGACTTTATAAAGTAATATTTTATCACCGCGGAAGATCATTGTTCCTGATACATCATACGTACGTAAATATGTAAAATTTCCTCGTACAGGTGTACGACCACAACAAAACTGTACGAACTCAATTGTACGAAGTACAGTCGCACATCGTACGTACAAAGATTCTTCTTGTACAGCGAAATTCCACAACACTGACTTAAATATTCTTTTCGTAGTCTTTTACAATTTTTGCTTTTTCTCTTGTTACACTTTTAAAAGTAGTTGTGAATCCCAAATTTGATAAAATATTTATAAAGCAATTTCCTTTTTTGTTGAGTTCACACGTTTGTTTCTTGGACCAGTCATTTGATAACAAAGAACCATTAACTTTCCTTCTTAAACTATCTCTTGTATTTTTTAATAAAGAATTCATACTTTCATAAAACATATCAAAAACCCCTTTTAATTCAGTATCCTTTCCTTTAATCATTCAAACAAATCCATTGGGATCATTGATTGGGTCTTTTTGTTCATATTGCTGTTAATTATAAAGAACAATGGTTAGTTAATCTTTTAATTTTAAAAATTTGGTAAATTTAAAAATATCTAAAATAAAATATAAGATTAGTATTTTTTTTTCTTTATATTAATATATTATTATTAATTATAATCATTTACCTGTAATTTCTTTTGAAAATGGTCTGATAACAAACAGATTATAATTCTCTTTTGAATTCTGATGTTTGTCCTATAATTCTTCCACAGAAGATGCAGTTCTTAGTAATATTTATGTTTCCTTTTGGATATTTTGGATGTGTTGTCCTGTCCCTCTGTCATATTTGATTTTTAAACTGCAGCAATCAGAATAAATTAAAACACCAACCTCAAGTCCAAATACCCTCTTTTCTTTTTCCTTCTATTGTAACTGTTCACCTGCTTTTGCTTGTTCACAAACTATGCAAGTCCCATTTTTATATAATTAATTTAAAAAATTTTGGCAGGCAGTGGGTCAGGCTGGATCAATGGAAAACAGGTTAAAATAAACGATACTGTAAAGTTTAATTAATGTACAGTACATGTAACCACTTTAATTGTCAATTAGGCAACGGTATAAATAATTGTGCAACAATTTATGTGATGTTCAATTACTTATAAATCCCAATTAAATTTCCTACCAAATTTGGGAAAATACCCTTGCACAACATTCAATTTGATTGGTTGGTGGATTTTGAAATAAGTATTTATTTGGGTCGTCATCTGTTTTAAAATTTGTCAATCATGTCATCTATTCCTTCAAATCAAATAATTTTTGAATGGTGTGCAGACCTGAAAAAGCTTGATTTATATGTAAGTCATAATAATAATATTATTATTGCCTTCTATAGAATTAAAGTGTTATTTCTTCTTATCCTTCTCTCATTTTTTTTTTTTATAAATTAGCTTAACTCCATAAATCAATCACAAAGCAAAGAAGGCGTAATACTGTTAAAAACATTACTTAAAAAAGATGATTTTCCAAAAAATATTACATGTGAAAGCATTGATGATTGTTTTTTTTTTTCATTGTCTACACATCAATTCCAACTAGTTCAAGCTGCTTGCAAGGTGTGTATATTTCTCTATTATTTGTTATCCAAATAGATATAAGTAAATAAGTAGTAAATTATGAAAGATTGTTATACCAGGTGATACTAAAAACTCAATTGTCACTACAAATTATTGAATCCAACACACCAATAAATGTTCAACCAGTTCTTTTTCGAAGCTTATTGAGTTATGGACGGTAGGTTAATATGTGTTTAATAATATTTATGATTAATATTATATGTGATATTATAAATGTGTTTTATATTTAGAGACTTCTTTGGGAATGATCCACAAAACAATCCAATTATTTTATATCATCGTTGGATAATAAGGTCAAGTTCAAATAATATTGAATTTGAAATAAATTTAGATCAAAATAAGAAATCAGCAGAACTCTTAAATGAATTATATGTAAAAATGACTGAGCAACTTATGGTATATTTCATCTTTTTTTGTTGATTATATACATTATCTTTTTGTTATTATTCATTCCATTTATTAATTCATTTATTATTTATAAATTACATTAAGTCAAATTCAACAACAAATTCTGTTGACCGTTTATTTTGTAATCAATTAGCCTATGAATTAGGCGAATATTATTTTGCTGTTGATAAACATTTAGCAATAGATTTTTTATGTAGGTGTCTATTAGAAAGTGATGAATCAATGATAGACCATCAGTCTTTTTGGTAAATTTTTACTTTTTACAATCATTATAATAATATGAGAATTGCTAGGTAATATTTATATATAATGTTATCTATCTTTTTATTGTTTATTAGCACAATAAATCAGCCAAAGATTTTACCATTAGTTACATCACTTAAAGAAGTAAAAATAAAGTTCAATACATTAAATAAAATATTGTACTTTCAACAAAACCAAGATTACGAAGGGGTGTATATTTTATTGTTTAGATTACTATTAGATAAAAAGAAATTAGATACTCATTCACATGAAGAACTTTCTTATAGTCTTAGAAACAATTTAGTGAATGAGGCTATGAATTTACAACAGGAACATTCTGCAATTAAAATAGCAATCTGCAATGCTTTAGATTTAGATGGTAATATTTTAAATATTATATATAGGGTTTTTATGCACATTTGCTAAACAATTAATAATATAATAATATAGAAAAAATGTTGGATCAGATACCTTTATCATGTATTCAATATCTTGGCAATTATTTTAATGAGGAACTTTTAAAAGATATTATTGAAATATTTAAGAAATTATTTGGAAATTATCCTGGTGTTAATATGAGTGCAAATAAAAGAGAATTTATCATACAGCTTATTAGTAAAATTAATAATGAAGATGTTTGGAATTATATTTGTAAAACTGAAGGTATGATATTTATATATATGTACTTGCACAACACATTTATACATATATGTGTGTCCATCTACATGTAATTTTAACATAATATTTCACTCTTGAATAATTATATTTAGGATTTGAATTTATACAATATTCAATCGAAAATAATTTAGAAGAATTTTCTTCATTATTTGTACCATATAGTCACAACATTGATTCTATGGAAATTATTGAGGTTATCTAGATAAAAAATTGCATTCCTTATTTCATTTATTTATCAATCAATCAATTAACATGTTAATATTTATGACCATTTTTCTAATGTTTAAATAGGTACTTGATAATCAACAAAAAGATGATTGGACAGAAATTGATCATTTGATAAAAGATGATATTAATAATAGCCATGAAAATATTAATAATCTAGACAATTTAGATACAATTAAAACATCTTGTAATAATATTTTAAATAGGATTGGTATTATGAACATACAAGTTCTTGTAAGTATTAAGATCATATAGCTCTCGTAAATATTAATATATTTAATATCTTGTAATTAATACAATACTAGCATGATTTTTTGTTGAAATTTAGGAAAGTATTGCATTAATTATGATTGAATCTCATTGTTGGGACTTTCTTGAAACATTTTTATCAAATCTGAATACAAGGAGGAAAAATATCAATAATGGTTAGCTTTTTTATTTTTTTATAAATGAATGTTGTGGATTTTAAGAATATATTACAAAATTAAATTATTACTATATAATATAATTGATATATTTAATTAACAGGAAAATATGAACAAATATTCCTGTTTTGTGATATTATGATTCCATGTGTTCAGATTTTGAAATTTTTTTCAAAATATACAAAAGGTATTTTAATTTAAAAAATAGATCTTTGGTAATAATAATAAAGATAATAATAATTATTATTACTTGATAAAATTATTATTTCAACATTATCATTTTATTAAAAATAATAATTTATAGATATAATATGTGTTGAAAATCATAGTGTAAAACTTCAAAAGCATTTTGATATAATATTTGATATGAGTTTTCAAGAAATAAGAAATATTCGTGCAGCATTTTATAATTTTGTTAAAGCTTTAACATTCAGAGGAAATGATTATGTAAGTTTCTCTTTCTCTTCATGGGCACCAATCAAAATTTATTATATAACATAGAAACTTGTTAAAACTAATCATCATCATTATCACTTTTTTGTAGAAATTGGTTCTTGATTTTTTTGTAAGAATAAAAAAAGTTGTATGGATTCATCAAATTTTCAGAAGTTTAATGGCAGGGTATTTATGTGAAACTCAAAGACAGAAAAAATATAAGGTAAAAATAAAAATAATATTCAATAACTAAAAATTATCTTGATATCACACACATAATCTAAATAATTTATTATTAGAAATTAAACACCCAATTATATGGACCATTCACAATACTAATGATGTCAACTAGTTGTGCAACAGAAATTTGGCCTGATAGAGGGTACTATTTATAATAAGTTTTTATATTTGTTTCTTTAAACTATTTTAATTATTCCTAATTATCATTTTTTCTTAACATTTAATTTAAAAAAACCTCCAGATTACATCAATTGAGAAAGGTTCTTAATGAAAAAATCAAAAGAATAAGATATGATATAACTGAAATATTAATTGATTGGTGTAAGCTATCTGCAAAAAATGACAATCAACCAACATATCAAACGGATCTTATTTTATCAAATATTTATTATTTACAAGGCTCTCCATTGAAATCACTGAGGTAATCATTTATTATGATCAATGTCGTAAATTTTTTTGCATTATAATTAATATCTTTTTTTTGTAATGTGATAATAAAATTAAGATTTAGTTTGGATGCAATTGCATCAATGACTTTTTTTTTTACACGATTGGAAAAAATTGAGGAATCTCTTGTTTCATTTGAACAAATAATAAGATGTTGTATCTCTAGAAAAGGTAATTCTTCTTCCACCGCCATTAATTGTAATATCACTATTTATGTTATATATTAATATTTATATTATATGTTTATAGAGTTGGTTGCTGCAATAGTATTTCATCAATTTAATCGTGATGAAATAACTTATATTGAAACCAGCTATTTGCTTGACATTTCTTTAAGTAATGGGTCATTGAAAACTTCCCAGTTTGCAAATTATTTATGGGAAACCCAATTATTAAAATATATTTGCAGTAAGCAAATCAAATTTCTTTTGGAAGTGTCATTATTTCACATATGATGACAATAATAATAATAAGTTTATTTATATATATATATATATATATATACATATATAGTGTATTTCTATGAAATAGGTGATGCAACATCTTGTAATGAAGTAGTAAGTGTGCAAATATTTATTCATTTTAATTGATTAATGTTCAAAAATAATAATCATATTTTTAAATAATAGGTTAAATGGTTGAAATCGATTCTTTTTGAGGAATCTCCTGAAATGTTTCCAGATAGTTTTGTACGAGAAGCCTACAAAAGATACTTATTTAGACCTAGAATAAAACTTATTGGATTGGACATTGATCCAAAACATTTAACTAAAAGAATTGAAAGTATAAAACAAGATTTTCTTGTTGTTTTAAATGATTGGATTAGCAAGGATTATGAGGTAAATTGATTTTTGGTAATAATCATAAAAAAAAATTTTTTAAACAATATTATTAATTAAATAATTATTTATATAATATAGTATAAAAACAATATAATCCATCACAACCACATTATAATAATCTTAATATATCAACTGTCATTCATAATCCTGCTTCTTTATTTCAAGAATTTTAAATAAAAAAGATTCACCAAAAAAAAATGAAGTTATTATGGATTGAACACCTATTATTGTAAATACCAATATTAATACTATTACTGCTACTGTTGTTGCTACTTTTACTAGTAAAACAACTAATACTTCTAATACTTCTAGAGGGAAAAAACGAAAGCATTAAAAATTTTTTAGTAGTAAAAAATTCTTGATGTCACAAAAAGCCCTACAACTCCTACAACTTTACTAAAAATTGTCCAATTTGATACTAATAAATTTTCAGTTTTACTTTTTTTACATTATTTTTTCAACTAAATCTGATAATTGGTTTTTGAGTAATTTCTTTTAAAATAAATAGCAGAGTTGAATTTTTGCAACTATATTATAAGAGGGATACACGAATTATGTCAAATTAAGTAACGGAATAAAGTAGGGATGTGGCTTATAATTATAATAATAATAATGAAATCATTGCCGAAGTTACGTGATTTACTCAATTTCTTTAAATAACTTTGGCAATCAAATTATGGAATAGAAATTAAAAGCTTCAAGGTTTGCCATTGAAAAGCGGGATCTAATTCTTGATTTATTTCTAATTAGTTCAATTTGATCAATAATCAAGATATCAGCTTGTAATTAAAAGCAACAAGTATTTTAATGTATATTCAATAAAAGTACTAACCATCGAATGAGCTATTTTTCCATGAAAATTTTCTGTTACACACTGTCAATTTTAAATTTAACTAATAATCAGGGTTGGCGCCTCGTGGAAAATATGTTGGACATGTCTAATGCATATCCAATGCCTGTGTCAAACTGATAACTGTTGGACATTGGACAATGTCAACCCTGATAATAGTAATCTATTCTCATACTTAATAATTAATAATAGTAAAATTATTTTTATGTTGGATTTTGTCTTACTTTATTTTCATATTCAGCATTTGTTCTGTTTAAGTCAAAAAAAGAAAAAGAAAAAGGCTTAATATATATATATATATATGTATAAGAGATATTAGTAAATCAGGACTTTTAGCATCTAAAAGTTTTTTGTGTACCTGCCAATCAATATATACGGATGTTAAAATTATTATTCACAATATAAATATTTTACCTTCAGGAAAAAAAAAATTATCAACTTGTAAAGCCCATTTTCACAAAGTATCATATCTATCAATTAATATAAAGATGATGATAACAAATCAATTACAATATCTACTATTACCATTACTATTTCAAACTCTAGCACCTTCTTTTGGGATTCATTGGCCTGACATAGAATCTCTTATCAAAAAACAGAATCTCTTGAATTTTTAGCAAAATGAAAATCAAAGACTAAACACAAAAAAAAATTCTTTGACATATAAACGGATGATGTTTCTACGTTCTTCGGGTTCTTCGGCAAGTCTATACAAACAAATCCCAGACATTTTTAAAGAAAATATTAAAAAAATATCGTAAACTAAAAAAAATTTTCGATTCAACCCGTGTTAAAAAAGAGTGACAAAAATATATTTTGAAAATAACACGTCAAAGATCTACAAAATTTAATTATTGTGTTGTTCTCTACGCCAATCGACGTACATCTTTAAGATTTTGTCTTCTGGCTCGATGGTTTTCCAGGCATTATCTTTCTCACCACAAAATAATTTCCAACTATCTTCGGCATATTGTCCCATACCGAATAATTCTTTTGGTGTAGAAAAATTAGGATTTAATAAATATGAACATGAAAATTTTATAATTCTTATAGCACGAATATTTCTATATTGAAAATATTTGATATTACGTGAGCATGATTCAATCATTAATAACAAATCTTATAATTCTTTAAAATCATTTAGACATACTGAAGTCCTAATGGTCTCAATAAATTTACGAGTTCATTTACATCAGCTTTAATTGCTTTATATGGTGTTGGATACTCTTCTAGAAATTTCCATAATAATGGTGTTGCTTGAGATCCTCTTGTTTTATTCAAAAACATTGTTGCGATTAAAAGCTATTAATGTTAGATATAATAATAATTATTATTATTTATTATTATTAGTATAATAATTAATATTATATCAAAGACCTTCCAAGGATCACAATAAAGTTGTTCTTGAACAAGATTATATGGTGAAGTCATCGGGATATACTTTGGCGTGAAATTGATGGGCTTTAAATTTGAAAATTCATCATAATCCATTATTAATTTCCAATTCTTTACAATTTTATTTAAATCATATGAAGGATTAAACGCTAATAACAGTTCTTTTTCTTGCTCCTCCTCATCTTCGCTATCAAAAAACCATTCTAATAATCGATGATTGTTATTGGTGTTGAAATTGGTAGATTTGAAAAATTCTGATATCATTCCGGTATGTTTTTTCCTTTTCTTGCCGTTAATTGATGATAATGATGGTGATGAATTTCTTATCACAAAAGTAGCTTTCTTCTTTTCCTCCTCTTCGTCATTCAATGCTGTGGGTTTCGTATATGAGAAATATGGACTAATTGTATCAGTTTGTTTGATTGTTTGTGTTTTCTTAGTTTTCATAATTACAAAAATTAAAATAGAAAAAATAGATCTGCAATTTTTATTATTTTTTAAACATTATATAGATAGATAGATATTCTTATGTTTTGAATGTTTGTAAACATCACCAATATCTAATTAACAACAAGATTGTTCTTTTGATCTATATAAATGAATCATCTAATCTCGCCTTCCCTTCTCGCTATTTTTTACATTATAGGGAAGAAATCATATAAAAACTTTTCTTTCGTCAAATTGTACACAAGTCATTATTGAGTATATGCACAGATATTTATAAAATTTTTTTCAGGAAAGTTTTATTATGATTTTATTCTATAAGAAAAAAAAAGATCAAGAAGCAAGATAACAAATTAATGAATTAAACATATTATTGTAAATTTTTAAAAATATAGTGTTTTAAGCAAAGCTAAAAGTTAAGAAAAATAAGAAAGTACTGTAGTTTGTTTAATTAAAATAAAATTATAAAATTATCTTCCAGTTCTTTGAACTTTTGATTATTTGTTAAAAAATACAATTATCATTTTCGAAAGTTCTTTCTTTTAGAGACTGATGAGCTGGATGAACCAGATGATCTGGGCATGACTTTATTCTTGTTTGAAGTGATAGTTGATTCATTTGCCACCGGATCCATTTTAATATGTCTAACCACGCGATCAATTCTTGACCAAGGACAATTCTGTAAAACTTCTAATTGTCTAGAATCTATATCCATATATGTACCCCAATGTAAAACATATTCACGTCTTTTTTTGCCACAAGGAACTTTCCACCAAGAATCATATTCACATAGTAAACATCTGATCGCTAATATACGTTTGACAACAACTGCTGGACAGCTGCCAGCATACAATGATGCATATTCAGAAAATTCTCTTTTTTTGGCTAATATTCTAACATTTGATTCAAATTTTGTTGCTTCTCTATCCGAATGAAACCCAGTGATAGCCAAAACAGGCGACCAATTTATACCACCACTTGCCAAACGGTTATGTTTACGTAGTCGGTCCTAACGATAACAATAAACATAACAATAAAAATAATAAAAATGGCGGTAATAATGTGGTGGTGGTGGAATTGTTATTTTGAATATTGATGTGATTGATGATGAAAATTTAATATTAGAAGGTATTTGTTGATATTATTAATTAATTAATTATAAATAATATATATATTTAATCTCTAGTAATTTTATCAAAATAAGATTTATCATTCTATTTGTGATATCATTGTTATTATTACCTTAAGGTCATAAGTACTTCCAACATGTACTTTTGTTCTATTGGTATTGTAAAGAATATAAACACACCAATTTCGAGTTAAAGTTTCAACTCTAGAAGTATTACTCATTTTTTAGTACAAAAATTGGTTTTTTTTAACAGATGAATTTGAAAAGAGAGAGAGAGAAGAAAGAAGGTTAGAGAAAGTTTGGAGAGAGTTTGATATTTATAACAAGGTTACACTAAAACTACTATCAGCAAAACCAATAACAGCAGCTATTTATGTTTTTGAGCGAAACACCCTGACCTTCTTTAATTGGTAGCCAACTCAAGGAAAATTTTAAGGATGTTTCTGGCAGAATGAATTTAAGAATGACCCTGGGATAGCACAGTAGTGAACTGATGCGATTCGTGGATGATCAATTCGGATATCCACACAAAAATCGATCATACTTAGATTGGTAGTTACTACTCGTAATACAAATTCTTATTCGTAATACAACTTGATCTTAATATTAAATATTAATTCATTTTATCCGATTATTCGTTATATTCGAATTATTCGTATATTCGTTTTATTCTTTATATTCGAATGATTCGTTTTATTCATTTTATTCGTTTTATTCGAATTACTCGTTTTATTCATTTATAAAATATAAAATGTTAATTCACAGCTTGATGCAACAAATTCTATTTTATTATTGTTATTGTTAGAATTTTGAAAATTATAAATAAGGTCTTATTTCCTTCAATATTATATATACTTATAATCTATATTACTACTATTATGGTTGGTAGTACTATGATTTAAGAAAAGAAAAGAAAAAAATTGCCAATTACTTCTGTTACTATTATGTATTATCATACTAATATACAAGGACTACGAAGGAAAAATAGATTGATAAAGAAAAAAAAATTTTAATTGGATTGGATTAGCAATGTGCATATCTTATTTTATTCGAATTAATTTTATTCGAATCATTCATTTTATTCGAATCATTCGTTTTATTGGATCATTCGTTTCTATTCGAATCATTCATTTTATTCGAATCATTCATTTTATTCGAATTATACGTTTTATTTGAATCATTGTTTTATTCAAATCGTTCGTTTTTTTTTCGAATCATTCGTTTTTATTCGAATCGTTGTTTTTATTCGAATCACTCGTTTTTATTCGAATTATTCTTTTTATTCGAATTCATTCGTTTTATTCAAATTATCCATTTTATTCAAATCATTCATTTTATTCGAATCATTAGTTTTATTCGAATAAACTTTCAATGTAATTTGAATGCTCAAATTCATAACGAATAAAAATAATATAATAATAATTCGAATAAACCTTGTTCGAATAGAAACCTTATTATTATTGGTGGATGGCTTTACAAAAAAATTCGTTTTGATCGTCATAAATTTTCCAAAAACAAAGGTCAAACTATCAATTTTGGCAACTATAATTGATAATCTTTTTTTACACCGCGTTTTTTGCACTTCGTCTTTGAAATGCACAAATTTATTGCTCGAACGCGTCGCGTTTTTTTTTTGAGTTTAAAAATGAAATGGTCAAAACCGCCAAGTGGACGGGCCTTGCGTGCTGAGAATGAAAATAGTAAATTGTGTAGTTTTAAATTCAATTTGCAGAAAACTAACTAATCAAAAATTGTAAAAATCGTCCTTCTTTACTTTGCCTTTAAACTTTTGGAATTTTAGGTTATATAAAGTATTTTGGGCTTTTAAATAATACCTTTTAATTTATCTACTGCTTTTTGTTTACATATTTTATTAATAAGCAGAGAAAAATTGGTCCCGAAACGAAGGGTTCCGAGCTTTACACATTAAACTAAATTTATGGATTATTATAAAATTATTGCTATTGCTATAATATATATATATGATAATGTTTTGTTATTATTATCTGTTCAATCCAACGGCTGATCCGATCTGATAGATTTCATGACCAGATGGTGGATTATTAATAGTAAATGTAAATGACAGATGAACGGATGAATCAATAATTATAATGAATACCACATTATCATATAATGTATTACAAAGAATAATCACAAGAATAAGTGTTTTTCGAAAAATATTTATTCAATTTATTTATATCCAAAGAATTGTTAATTAAATAAAAAATAGTGCGTAAAATTATAGATACAGCCAAACCTCGTTTCAATGAATCTTTAAAATTTTCGCTTCACATATAAAATTCGTTGAAACACGCGATTGGTAATTTGGTATAATGAATTTTAAAATACAATTTGCTTATGTATGAAACGAGGTTTGACTGTATACAAGAATGGATGTATATTTTAATTTAATATTAATATGTAGTTGTTTGTGTATCACCTGTTGCAGTAATAAGTAATTTATCAAGCATTAAAGAAAGAATACAAGTATATATATCAAGTTTTGATTCAACGTCAGGTGATTCAACATACAATTTCCTAATAGGTTCATTCCAGGTTCATAAAAAATCTTTGATCATGACTTGCAGTGACGCATACCTTAAATTTATGCCAATTTGACCAGGATACACGGGATAATATGTGGAACTGGATGGCTGTTGATCTGGAGAATATTATCTCCAGCGATTTGCCAAACAATGAAATGTCCATCTAATGTTCTTCTTTCTTTGAGCCATTCCTTTTTCCATAATGAATAAACTTGAACACTCACCTACCATAAATATCCGACCACCTGATGATCATTTTAATAATTGGGAAACTTATACCTCACGCAGTTCAAAATTTTATTAACCAACCGGGACCGATGCATTAAGTAAACATGATTTCAAAGTTAATTTGCATATAAACCTAAAGTCTCGTCGAGTTTGCATTAATAATGAATTTAGGATGAAAATTTTAAATTAGACAAAAAAATTTCGTGATTTTTATGAAAACTTTGAGCTTAGTAAAAAAGTTCAAAACTGTTGAATCGTGGATTATGTCATTAATTAAGTCCGCTTAAAATAACTTGAATTGTATATGGTTAAAATTTGAGAAAATTTGATCAAGTATTGACACAAAACGTAAAACCTTAATTTTCATTTTGTCAACTTTATTAAGTGTTTTATAAAATTACGAGTGGTCGGATACTTTTTTAAACCCCTTTCACGAACTAATTTATGCCGACACTGTATTGTAGATATATGTAATTCATTACGCTGAGCACGTTTTATTAATGAAATAATATACATCACAACAAAGAAATTTGACCTTTTATTACATTAAAGATTCCGATTGAAAATTTGCTTTTTTGGACTAATGTTTCCATTAATAACATACCAAACCTTTCAAAGTTTTTGTAATTTAGAGATTTTGATATCAAGTACAGGTCTACTTAGTAAATTAAGAAAGGTTTTATTTAAGAAAAGGTTGCCTTTTTAGTAAGGACTCTTTTCGTTTGACATTACACAACTCAGGTGGTCGGTAGGTGAGTGTATATGCAAATATCTAGACTGGGAAAATTTTTACCAAAAAAAGAATAATAATTTTAATTTTAATTGGCGTGTTGCAATTGCCTTTTTTTAATTGTAAAACAGGAAGTGAATGTGAGCTATTATTGCATAATAAATAAGCGGATTATTTTTAAAACCAAAAATACCTTGGATTTTGTGGGACACAGATAATACTTGAATCAATTATTTTGAGACAAGGTATGGAGATTCCACAAACCTCCAACTAAAAATACAAACATCCTTATATATAACCTCTAATACAGTCCTCTTTTATATTATAAAATACATTCAATTACATTGTTAATTGTTTTTCCAAAATTATATTTTGTCTTGTTCCAAATTTAGAGTGATTGACTTGAACATTGGGAAATTTTGACCTACTTTTCCTTATGAGATATGTAAATGATGACATTACATTAAAGAAGAAATGTGCTAGCCATCAAATCCAAATTTAATTCTTGGATAAAGGAAAATTTTTTCTAAATTCTTCATTAAGTGGTGGCATTGCCCATGTTATTATCACATTTAGATTTATATTTTATTGTTTCATATTTATATATGAGACATACTCAACAAGTGAACCCAAGAATTTCAGGTTCAAAGTTTAGCAAATTAGTCCACCATTGTACTACTTATATTATGTGATGTTACATTTTATTTTATTTCCCTGGTTTGTAACTTTCTAATTACTCAATAACTTCAATTCACATAGGATAATTGGAGTAGTTATGTAATCTAAAAGTATAAATTCTATCAGGAAAATAAATCATACATAAACCTATGTAGGCAGTGATGGGAATTTTTAACCCTACACTTATAACTCCAAGTTATTAATAGTTAATAACCACTTATTAAACGTTGCACTCTGAGTGAGAGTTATTAATCCAAAAGATCCATTTTGTCAATCAATCCCAGTGTATAGAATTCAGCATGTGGAATGTGCTGTGCTAACCAAATTCAGCAGATTTGGTTAGCATGCACACTCTGCACACTGAATTTTATGCACAGTACTAAATTAATTATTAACTTGTTTATCAAATTAATATTTGATTAAACAGACAGATTTGCTACCAATAAGAGATCTGCATGTTTGTGTTTTTAACACTTAATAATAGAGTTATTAAGTACTTAAATAACTTGGTCATTTTTCAAAATAATTTTTACGCCCATCACTAGTTATTTTTTTTTATATTAAAATTTGTACGTATTTAATTTATAACACGTGATTTTATCATGTTTCGCTTCTCGGTTTAGCGGATAAATTTCCTGGAACCAACATGTCTGTTAAACCGAGACTCACTGTGTATCCATTTTACTCAAATTGTTTGATTTATTCGAATAGAAACTCTAACCTATTTTCATAGAGCCAACAGATCCAACCCAATTCTGAAAGCCTTTTTCATTTACGTTTTTGTCGCTGAAATATATTGGTTAATATTTTAGGGATTATGAACAAATTTTATGAAATACATGTAAAAACGAAATATGTAATAATTTTTTCAGATCACTTTGCTTTTTAAACAAATTTGAGATGATAATATTGAGAGAATAAATTTAATACTTTATTAACTATACATTGGATAAACACGTGATAACGTACTCTGTCTATTTGCATACAAACAAACTCATATACTCCCAAAAGTATACAAATAGACGGGTATAGCTCAAGTCATCTAAAACCGACCAATTTTATTCAAATATTTTTGAAGTCATCATATGGACACACAGCACTTTTGGACTCAAACTCTTCATAGTTTTAAATTCTATGAAAAGTTTGATGTAAAATATTTATTACTTAAAAGTTATGGTGGCTTGAATATTAGTAACTTTCTATCGTTAACTATTAAGGGATGATCTTCAATTTTTTAGGAGAGTATCATTCCCTATTTAAGAAATTTTTATTTCCTGAATTAGAAATGATATTCTAAAATTTGAGAAATTTTGCTATTTAGATGATGACTCGAGCTGTATGACCGACTGTACCTAATTTTTTTAGCGATCACCATTGATTATAATCTAAAAAAATTCTGTTAATATGGTCTTGTAATTTAAAGATGGGAACCGCGATTAGCAATTCAACTTTATATGCCGAATTAGTTGCAACTAGTCGCAATTAATCGAGGAGCCATCTTTATTGGTGATGACTAAATTTTAATCCGTGTGATACAATATTCATAATAAATTTTTTGTCCATTGTAAAACAACGATTTTTGAAATTTACAAGTGAATTTATAAGTGAATTAATTGAAAAATTAAAAAAAACATGAGCACTCCATTTATTTTGGAAAATGTATTTGGATTGATAGGAACTATATTTTGGTCTTTTCAACTGGCACCTCAGGGTTTGTTTTTATTATTGGATTATTTATCACTATATTTCAAATGTTTATGATATTAAATGTCATTATTATGTTAGCATACAAGAATTGGCATAATAAGAATACAAAAGGTAGGATTTCATTATTATGATCTAGTAATTGGGAATTTTAAATATTAACATAGATCTAATAAATGAAATAATAAAGGTTTATCACCTTTAATGATGTTATTATGGGTAAATATCATAAAGCAATTATTGATTGAAAATAATATATACATTTATACTAAAAAAATTTTACTTAGACAATATCGGGTTTGATGTTTGGGATATATTCAGTAGTGTTGGATTTATCAATACCATTAATACTTCAACCACAATTATTTCTGATGATAAGTTTCCTTTGTTATGCTCAATGTTTGTATTATGATCAATCAAAAATATTTATCGGAAGAAAATTGAAAATCGTTATGTTTTATGTTGTTGGAAGTTTGATTTTAGGTGGAATTCAAGTTGCTGGTATATTTGGAATTAGAGTAAAAATCATTTTGTTGACTTATTAGAGACATTAAAAAACACACATACATGAGGTTTTAATTTCTCATCATCATCTATACAGGAATCCAATAAACATAATGTAAAATGGCCAGAAGTTTTAGTTGGAATCTTATCTGTTGTCTTATTAACCAGTGGGTTTATGATGCAATTTATAGAAATTTATCGTAAGTCATGTGAATATTCAATAAGACAATTTGCTTTTGTTTTTTCGCTAAATTACAATATCATTAAGTTTTCTTCTCAATAAAAAATAGGGATTAAATTAGTAAGAGGTGTTTCACTTATTTTCTTAACTATTGACATGTTGGGATCTGTGTTCTCTATTGTGAGTTTAGGTAATCATTGAAGTAAAATAAAATTATGTGTAAAGAAAAAATGTTCTGCTTGGCTAATAATTTTTTTTTTTTTAGTATTTCGACCACCACCGTTTGATCTATTAGCATCATTCACATACGTATCAGTGCTTGTTTGTGATGTTGTGATAATAATTCTATATTATTTACTTAATTGGATAGATTCTCGACGTTGTCATGAAAATAGTCTTAAAGAAGAACTTGGTGATAATACAGTAACCATGAGTAATGATAGGAGAAATCTCAATCAAAAAGAAAAGAAAAATTCTGAAGTTCAAGAATAACTAGAAAAGTTTTTTTATTATGAAGTAAAGACATCACAATGAGTTTGGTTATTATTTCTTATAGTAGTTAATTTATTATTTAATAAGTTAATTTATCGCCATATTAATGTCGCTAATATCACTCATAAATTAATTGGTTACAAACTTCATAAACAACATATACATTTATACGTTATTCTTATTCAAAGTTTTGTTTACGCGATCGCCTTTACTTTAATAATACAAATAAAAAGAAAGTGATAAATGATCCAAGATCTCATTGGTTGATACAATTTCCAGAACATTAATTCAGTAAAGGAAAGCCACAAAAAACATAGTAACCCGTGATGTAACCGCATTATATCATGTATTTAATTCATACATAAATAAATAAATTTTTTTCTTCTCTAAGAAAATTTTTGTATTCATGTACGTCGGATTTGGATTTTATTGCGATCAAGATCTACCCAATTAATACATTATGATCGATGAATTTTTCCAAAGGGAAACCTTGGAGGAAAAATGAAATATATTAGTACATGGGTTTCTTCATTGCACAAAATGATAAATGTATAGAGAACAGATATTAGACACATTTCGTCTACAATCTCTAAGAGAATTCTTAACTACAATCTTAACGCAGTTAAGAATATGAAGGTTGGTGGTGATTCACAATAGTAGTTATATCGATCATCTGTTTACAAAATATAGTATCCAATTATTCAATCGTGTCTGGATATTTATTGGTTTTTGGTCTGTTTACCAATTTGATATCAGTATAATATCCAAGTATCTGCGATATTATTATTATCCGACAGGTATTAGTATAACACAACTAACTATACAGAAGAAGTAATAATCCATTTTAAGTGTGACTTGGTGGATACATTATAGGATTCTCCAAAAATAAATTAAATAAGCAATGAATTGATAATTAATTATAATGAATAATTGATTTCATCAATAATTATTATATTGTTTGATTAACTTGTGTAAATAAACAAAGATTGCTTTTATAATTTTTATATTATAAAATAGTTCGTATATATAGAAGAAACAAGATTTTCTATAAAATAATTCTAAATCTATTTATACTATGTAAGTAATTAAATAAATTAATAAAGATTATGGTTACAATGTAAAGCTAAACATATTTATTATATATGAATGTTAATTTCATTCTTAAATAAAGATATTATAGAATGAAAAAGAAAAGCAAGGAAAAGGAATCATAATCATAATAATAGTAATTTATTATATTATCAATCATATTATTTTATTAACAAAATAACTTTACCTTTCTTATTATTATTATACAATTTCCTTTTTGCTTTTAATAATAAATGGATAAAAAAATAGAACATCATTTGTATTTAGGGATGAAACATTTCTCCATGATCACTAGAAGTAATAGCCTCATATTTCCTAGCCAATATTTTAGATAACACTAGGTACAAACATACCAAAGTTACTATTATCCAATTTCTCCATTTATCAAATAAACTCCTTTGTACATTATTATTGTTGTTGTTGTTGCTATTTGATTGATTTATATTATTTTCATTTTCTGATCCAAGATTTTGACTTAATAGTTTACTACGTTTTTTGATTTGATTATTGTTTTGGAGTAAATTATTAGATGTCGTTGTTTCTTTTAATAATTGAGTATCAAATTTATTATTATTATTTGCCACATTAGGTGTCGATGATGATGTTGTTGTTGATGATGTTGATGATGTTGATGATGTTGATGATGTTGATGATGATGATGATGATGATAAATTATTACTATTATTAATTGGATATAGAATTTCAACCGGTACTGTTTCTGTTACACAAAGTTCAGAAAATATTTCTATAATTTATCAAAATATATATATATATATTAATTATTATGATAATAGCATTAACAATGTCAATATTGTCATCATCATCATCATCATTGTTACCTCTAAATTTTGGATTCTTCAAATTGAACTGGTGCGACCTTGAAGCATATGTTTTTTTATCAATGTCTGATGTTTTAATACTACCTGTTGTGGTTTCATCACTAGTCTATATAATTAAAAATTTTAAATAGATAAATTTATATTTATTATGACAAATATGGAAAAGTAATGATGACGATGATAATAAAAGAATTATTATGTAACCATAAAGCTTAATAATCCATTTAATATGGTTGCAACACCCCAACTAGGATTCCAAGAACTTGGATGAAAATCTGACATTGACAAACACAGCCTTGTATCAGTTTGAAATCGTCCTAACAGCAACAACAGTAATAATGTTATATTATTGTTAATATAAACAATAAATAGATTATAAGTTATAAGTTTCTTTTAATTATTATTTTTTATTTTGATTTACCAGAAGGCGTTGTCATGCGAATTGAAGGCGGCTTAAAAGGATATTCAACTGGAAATTGTAAAACGCCTTTGTTTATATAATTTATCAAATTAATATATAAATAAATAAATTTACATCAGAGAAAAAAAGATCTATTAATTTAAATTAGTTACCATGATATTCTCCATTATGATAAGGTGTATCTTGTGGACCACGAATAACATAATGCCTATTAAAAATAAAAAAATAGTAAATAATTTATTACAATAATGACAAAAAATTTGAATTAATGATATTTACCATTCCAAAATATTGTTTTCTAAGGGTTTAGCT
>CAUDNR010001835.1:24437-53935 GCA_958430865.1 Entrophospora sp. SA101 | reverse complement strand
AGGGCTGCAAAATTTATGGACTGTTACAGGAAAGGCTTAACAGTGTTACAGGCTGAATATATTGTAAAAAAATATAAATCTCATAGAAAGATTCCAGATAATGTTGTAGAAGAAATTGATGAATTAATATAAATGCATTTTTTGGAAAATCACATGATAAAAATTAAAAATGTCATTTTTGTAATGAAATTGATAAAAAAAAATTTTGCTTTTTTTTTTTGAATTTGAAACATTTTGCACAGAATTTGATGTGTTAGAGTGACCCGCACCGTACTAAAACCTAAATTTTGCTGAAATTAGATGATTTGCAAAATTCAATAAATTATTAATCTTGTCTTGTTCCTTTGGTGTTAATGATTGAATCGATCACACAAGTAGTAGTCAATTTAAACGGCATTGTTTTTAAAGAATTTATTCAAAATAATATTATTACGAATATAATTTAATTGATGATGAATTCACTAACTGACGAATTTGTATAAAAAACTGGTACTATACTTTAGTACTATAAAATAATATTTTTATTTTGAGTTATGAAATAAATGTCAAGGAACATATCTATACTTTTTTTTTAAGAAAAACAAAAAAAAAGGGATTACTCTCGGAGGTGTAGAAAATGAGTGAGATTTTTCATATTATGAGATAAATATTCGCGTCTCATATTTCAACTTGAATATAATTCGCCAATTTATTTTTTAATTAGTGAAGATTTTTAATTTTTATTTATGCTCAGTTGTTAAAGCCATAAAATTGTAATATCAATCGAGTAATAAAAGTTACATATAGTTTTGTCCTTTTATTATGCAAGATCACATTAAATCATGCAAATTTGTAAGTATAGATCTTAAAAAAGTGCAAAAAACATTTCTTTCGTTATATTAAAATAAATAGTTTACTTTGGAGAAGCTACGGATTCCGAGTATAAAACCTATCAATAGAAAATTGATGATAAAATCTTTTATTTGTATTTTTCCTATAAAAAAGCTAATGAATTGGAACTTTCAACAAAACACCTTCTTCGAATTCATAAAAATTACTAATGATGACAACAACAATAACATGTTGACTTTACCACAACCACCACACCACATCAACAACGCTGCCAATTGGTTTATGTTAAAAGCAACTCTTATAGACCATTACCTCTAATTAATAATGATGGGCCACAATTATTATCTTCATTCGATTATGGAATCAACAATGAGGTCACTTTAATTGTAGTTATTTCTTGTCATATTTTAGTAGTAAAGTCTAATAGCATGAATATTGATCAACATTGTTCTGAACTAGTCAATATGTTAGCATTAATTAATACAGAGATAATTGATGCTAGTGTTGGTTGCCAAAACTATCTTGAAGAGGCGAAAGTCAAAACTAAAATTAAAAGTTATATGTCAAAACTAAATCAAAAGTCAATAGCCAAAAATCAAAACTAGTTTCGACTTATGGCGAAACCTTTTGACTTTCGCACGGTTGGGAAACTCTCTAATTTTGGAAACCAACACTAATTGACACACATTTCAACAAATCTGTCCCGCCCCGTTAAAAATTGTTGAGTAGAATGCAGAATGAAAAAAAAACGCACTTTCAATATGAAATGCAGTAGATATGAAATATGTACTCTCATATCTAATAATCTGGAATCGATGCAGAATATTTTTGGTCTGAACGATAAAAAAGACCATAACGTGAAAATTATGTTTTGAGAAAATTGAGTTTATTATTGTTTTTAGCACAACAGAAACAGTATCTTGACGAATGGTTGATTTAACTGGGACACGTAAACTTTTCCAACCCGATACTTGCTTTGAAATATCCTCTAAAAATGCCAAAAGAACCAGTAACTTGACAGATTGATTGTGGAAATTATTAGAAAAGAAACTAGTGAACAAGAAAATTGGAAATTTTCTGAAAATTACATCGGAAATGAATTCATAATTTTATTATTATTATCAAAAATAGGTTTCTATTTAATATTAAAATACTAATATATACATTAATATTTTTAAACCTCCGTGAATAAACAACCTGTTAAAAAAAAAAAATAGACGAACGAATTGAAAAACTATCAGTAAAATGCGTATTATTAGTGGAGAATTTAGCGACATAGACATTTGGTCGAGATGGGTCCATATGCACTACTTAGAATGACAAAAGAAAATAACAATAAAGAAAGCAATAGTAGAGGCTTGGAATCGACTAAAATAGTCGACTAAACTTTTTTTTAAACAACTAATAGTCATTGACTACTAATACCAATACTACTAATACTAATACTAATACTATGCTAATATTATTATTGTCTGACCAGCTACAATTTTTGTGTTTTATCATTCAAAATGGAAAATTTCGATGCGGAAGATTATCAATACCACCAATACGATGATGACGACAATAGTAGTGTGTTGTTGATGATAATTTTACATGTGAATGAATAAACATCACCAATACAAGGTCTAATAGTTCATTGGTTTCAAGTTCCAATGATTTAAGCGGTTTATAAAAACGAATCGTAACACATGGAAGTATTTTGAAAAAGTGAAAGATTATAATGGAAATGAATTTGAAATTTGCAAATCAAAAAAAAAAAAAACGAAATATTATTATTAACGTTAAATTAAGAATAGATGAAAATTATGTGTTCAGTTTTTATAATGAAAAGTCATGTCTGTGTTTAGCTTATTACAAAATGCTACAAACCTTTCTTATATATATGTATATTAGCTTTAGTTTTACAAATATATCATTTTCATTTTTGAATGAATTTAATTGGGGTGGAATTTAGAGCGATTATGATTGGCAAGTATTAAAAAGGGAAAAATATCGTGAATAATATTAATGTTAATATGCACATACATGCTGTGATCCATTTATTATGTGTGTTAACGGGATTTGAATTTGACGTTAACTCGCTAATTGAAAACACTATAATCCCGAAGTAATCTTTTTTTTATTTTTATTATTATATCTGTATTCCGTATATTTATTAATTATTTTGATATTTTCGTATTATTTATTTAGAAGGAATTAATGGCGATAAAGGAGCTCTATTGCTTTGTTAATTGTACCATAAAGTGTTTACAGATTCACCAAAGCTTTAAGAAGGAGGTAATAGGCAAAAATTTATATTTTGTCCAAGAATGGTCCAGGACATTTAAAGTGAAAGACGCAGTCCCGGACCGGACAGTCCGTGTCCATGTCCGCGTCCGCTGACAACACTGGTCATAGTATTATTATTACTTTGGTGATGCAATATTTTCTCTATTTATTTGTAATGATAATATCAATTATCTTTGCTGTCCCATTAAGGAGAAATGCAAAAGAAAGGTAAAACTAAAATTATTCTGTGATTGGGTCAAGTGTTTACTTGTAGCCAACTAAGCCATTTCTCTTTTTGGCAGGCGGGGAAAGAGAATATCTCCATTCGAAACTATTTTAAAAGATTGGGATAATTTTGTTATTAACCTTACTCTATAGAATTCATATATACAGGGTGTTAAGAAAAAAACAGCAGTTTGTAAAGATATTGTTTTTAATGAAAAAGTAGCCAAATTATATATCAGAGAATTGGAGGATCATAGATTATGACATATGAAATTTTTGAAGCATATTATTATGTAAGCTTTAAAAGAAATTTATGCGTTGAATTGTTTTTTCAAATAATCAAATTCCTTTTATTTCCAATTGACAAAATTCTAGAAAATCTGGAAGTATGAAGGTTTATATATAATCTCTGGAACTTTCATTACAAATTGGTATGATTTTTTGTATGTTTATTATGTATATTTTTGCATCAGGATTATTATTAAAAAATTCCATTTTAAAATTTCAGAGACAAAAAAAGATATGATTTAGCTTTACAGAAAATTGGCAATAGCATATCATGTCTATTTTTTTTATTTAACAAGGCAATTTGATAAACTTTCAAATGAATCAAAATTTATTTAATTATGTAATTATTGAGATATGCAATTTTTTGTCACTGCAGTTTTTTTCTTAACACACTGTAAATACTAAATGATGAATATTATTACACCCGATCCTGATGATGCTAATGAGAAGGGAAGTATTCAGATGGACATTAACATGAAAAAAGAAAAACAACTGATACCTGCATTGTAATGTGAAATGGAAGTGTTAATTTTTATTTATTTTACTATTTATCAATCACTTGATTGAGCATTAACTCATTATTATATAATCTGTATGTTACAAACCTTTTGAATACTTGGTAAGAAATTCATTGATAGAAGAGAAAGATGATGACAATATTCCTTTAACTGGAAATTAGAACAGACAGTATAATCCTCATGGCTGGACACGTAAGAAAATTTCATTTAAAATTTGTTGTAACGAAATTACTAATAATATTATATACTAATTCACCTCAACAAATCTATGTTGTGTGTGAAAAATGAAATTTATGCAGTTGAGCATACACATGCGGATTTTTCACTGATCAATATATGTAATATAAAAATACAAACTCTATCTCCTCCAAACAATGTTGTTAATTCCTTATATTTTTTTTTGTTTTATTAGATATTCAAAATAAACTTTAAACAAGAATCAAAAAATATAAAGATGTTAAGTGAAAAGAGTAAGTATTTTCATAACTGTAGGAATCATCACATTCTATAGTATATATAAGATATATAAACTTAAAACTAAAACAATTTCTAGTATAATTTTTATTCGTTGCGTCGAGCAAAAATTTATTTATTTATTTTATTTAAAAAAAAATATATATAAAAAGAAATTATAAAATTAATAAAAGATCCATTGCAAAAAAGAACCATCATGTGGATCAAAAGTTATTTATAAATTTGAAGATTTAGAAAAAGTTTACGATTTGAACACTTGTAATAATAAAGATAATTTTTTGGATAAGTGGGCCATTTATTTATATTATCAAGTATTTAAACGATTGAGCAGACCAACTTATTGAGTTTATAATTCTTTTATTTTTGTAAAATCACGTGTTTTGATGTTTGAGAGGTCTGATTACTGTGCCCAAACCATTAATCAAGCTTTACCCGTATATGAGATTTCATACTAGTACTAGTATGGTTTTTCTATACATTTTTCGTAGATTTTTTGTATGGAATACACTCCCTGGACTAGAGGTTGGAATCGACTAAAATAGTCGACTAATTTAGTCAACTAACTTTTTTTTTAAACAACTAATAGTCGACTAGTTGTTTATTTAGTCGACTAATACTAATTATTATTATTGTCTGTGACCATTTTGCGAAGCAAATGGTTATACGCTAGTGTTAAAAAAATTTAGTCGAGTAAATAGTCGACTAAAAATAATCGACTAAAAGAAATTTTGACCAACTAGTAATCGACTAAGGATTTTTTGGACGATTCCAACCTCTAGGCAAAAAAATTTTTTTTCGTTACGCAAGTGGGAAATTTAATAAATTTTTTATTAGTTAAAAAAAAATTAATAATTCTTTTTATTAGTAATAAATATCTTTATTTTCTTAATTAATTTATTCTTTATTTGTATTAACAAATAGCTTACAAAATACCCAAGCTCATAAGTTAGGTAAAATAAAACAATAATAAAAATACAATAATAATAATAACGAAAAAAATAAAAAGTTTTACACGTGACGAAGTCACTTGTCATAAATCATTCTTCTAGTTTTTTTAACTGTTATTCTCCCAAACATTACAAAATTTGAAATTTTGCGTACATATTCTTGAGAACATTAATCACAATTTGATGAAATTTATCTGTGTTTTATTATGTACGTTTTTGCGTAATTAATTGTTTTGTGGTGACCGAAACTTTTGTCCAGGGAGTGTATTATATACAATAAATAAGTGTATACCTTTTCCTACTACTTCTCTATCTTAGTTGTTTTGGCGAATATGCTTTTTCTAAATAAAGATGAACGAAAACTCGTAAATAAAGTCAATTAAATAATACATAATATGCAAAAGTTGTAATTTTTCTCTTCTCATCTGATTCATGACCTAATTGATCCAAATTAATCCGGAAGTTGAAATATAAAAAAGCCACATATTAATATATATATATATTAATATAAAGGTTCTGTCGTATGCATAATTAATTAAAATTTATGTCATATATACAACATAAATTAAAAATTGATATAAAACGAATTTCAAATTTTCCTCGTTTTGAATCGAGTTTTTTTAATTCTTTTAATTAAGAGATTCTAAAAAGTAACCATTTATTATTTTTTCGGACGTGTAAACAAAAATGATTTCATCGTCAAAAGAGAAGGGAGAAGATTACTGTCAAGTTAGTCATATAAATTTGTTTGTTGCCTCTTTTTAATAATAATAAAATTCTAAATTATATTGATATTTTTTCTTCCAGATAATGGAAAATAAAAAATGTATTCTGGCTATTGGGAGGACAGGGAACGGGAAAAGTTTTACAGCAAAAATTTTTGGGGCGAATGATGCGATAGTATCTGATGGCGCAGATTCGTGTACCAAAGGAACCATGTTATATACTTGTGGAGATAATGGTTTCCTATACATTGATACGCAAGGTTTTGATGACTCCGAAGGAGTGAAGGGTGGTGATGCTCAAACGGCTTTATCGATTCTCAAAACTATGAATGAAAATGGTATCACTAAACTACACACAATTCTTTGGTTTGTTGTTCCTGAAACTCGTAAACTTGGATCTTTAACTCGTCAAGCAAAATTTATTCAATCACTTGCTCAATATTATGATGGCAATGTTTGGGATAATGTGATTATTGTTATGAAAGGTGACACATTATCCGAAAGCCCAATTAAAGCAGCAGAAGAAGCATCAAAAACTTTTGATAAATACAAGGATTTTCAAAAAAATATTAAGGTTTTTCATATTTTTTTGTATGAATATCTTAATCCAAATACACGTAAAATATATGAAAATTGTTTAAATGATGATATGCTTAATGAAATGGGGTAAATAATAATTTTTATGTTAATTGTTTAAAATTATTTTACAACAATCAAAAAACCTTTTTTTTTATTTTGAAATTAGAATTTTCAAACAAGCAGAACCAAAAAAAATCTTAAATCGGTATATTGAATTAATGAAAGGTCATGATCAACATCTTGTTACAATTCTATTTAAAGAAGCAAAATGCCTAAAATGTCCAGAAAAGAATGATCCAAGGTTAACAATTTCCAATTGTCATGGTGAAACGGAAAGAAAACATGAACATCATAAACAAGTTCATCCTGGAGAAATTTATAAAAAACATCCATCTGGTCTTTCTGGTTACCATCTAGGAAATTTAGAAAAACATCATCCTGATCGGAGAATTAAAATACATAAATTTAGTTATGTTACACCATTCCATACTGGCCAAAAAATTGAATACCATCCTAACGAAAATTCAGTGCATCCATTAACAGCAGTAGGGTACCAATATGAAGCTCCTGATTATGACTTTTGGCCATCAGTTACAAGAGTTGTTACATTTACAATTGTTAATCCACATAGAACTGTTCATACTCCAAAAATTCATGGATGTTGTGGTTGGGGAGAAGGTTCAGATGGCTGTTCTTATGCTTGTTGTAAACAATCAAAGGGCAGTATTGGATGTAAAGAAAAATATAATTGTTGCAATAATTTCGAACCTTGCAGAAAAAAACATGATTGTTGTAATCAGATAGTAGGAGCAGATGATAATGGATGTGAAACAGTTTATAATTGTTGTCAGGGAGAAGTTAATAGTGAAGGCTGCAGAGATCGTTATGAGTGTTGTAAACAAATGGCAGAGTGTAGCAGGAGATATGATTGTTGTGGAGTTGATTTTAGTGATGGTAATAAGGGTTGTAAAGAATATTATTCATGTTGTGGCATTGAAGTTAGTAACAATATTGGTTGCACACTTGTTTGCAATGGTTGCTCTAGAGATTTAGATTCTCCTGGTTGTATGGAAATTTGTAAAATTTGTCATAATGATCCTCAAAAGGGATCTTGCGTATTAAATCATTATAAACATGATTTCGGACCTAATGTTCCTGAATCAGTTGTCTGGTAATTTTAAACAAAGAGCATTAATAAGAATGATTAGTATAATTTTTGCTATCTATTTTAAGTTCTTTCTTGGTTTTTGTCTGGGTGTTCCTTGCTGATTGGCTATCAGGTAGATAACATTCAGAAAGGAACATTAAGACATTTATTACATATACTTATTTTGCATTTATTCAAAATTATTTCTCAAAATTATTATTGTAATAAAAAAGCAACATAATAATCATTCAAATTATAAAAAGTTCACATTTTTTGTATTGATAAATAAATTTATCAAAATTTCACTAAACTTAATAGACATAACATAAAGCTATACCCACATGAAAACTTACAATATTTTTCATCTTTTCAACTGCACTCTTCAAGTTTATATTGGAGAAAAATCATAGTTTTGAAATAAATAGTAATGCTAATTTTGAATAACTATAGCTTGATTAAAGTTTGGGTGTTTGGATGCAAATTCTGTTTGGCCAATTTTGAATTTCACATACAGTCAGACTCCTATATAAAACTATATTGCATTAGAGCTTCAAATAAAGAGATACAGACATGAAACTAAGGGAAGTTATAGTAAATAGATTAAGCTTTTAGATTACAGAGAGTTTCTTTTCTTGCTAATTAAAAAAAAATTTTTTTATATATTCTAAAGAAATTGAAAAAAGATTGCTAATAGGAAAACTTTATAACCAAATGAGATATGGAAAAAAGCTCTTTGTAAGTTTATTATAGAAGACTTAAACAATAAAACTATAAAAAGTTTTGTTTAATTTTATTATGAAAAAGTTATTCAATTTATTATTAAATTTTATCATAAAAATTTACATTGTAACTGATAAATTAATAGAAATTTCTTTTTATAATCCATGTTTTCAAAAAAATATATGATAAAGATACTAAAAAATCCACACATAATACTTTGTTATATTGATGTAACATATGTTTGATGATCAACAGCCATCAAACACCACAATAATTGATCCTGTTGTAGGGATTAGTGGTGTATTTGAATCTGATTTATTAAAAAACAGCTTATATAGGCTTCTTCAGAGTTAAGAACCAAGTTTTTTTGCTTCTTCTTCTAACACTGGTTGATCACTGATCAACAAAAAAATTATTAGATAATTTAGATTTGGTTTTAATAATTCATTTTGATTCTTTCTTTCTATAACATTCCAAATCTCTGCATGATTTTTCATTAGATCTTTGTAATATAAGCTGACTTAGACATTGTACAACTTATTGTTGTAAACAAATCATCTACATCAAGAATATATGCCTTATTTAAATAATAACATAGTGTTAATTAGAACTAGTAAAAAAAGGCATATTTGTTAAATATTTTATATTTATTTATATTTACTTACATTTGAAATCACATTTCTTATTCTTTAAAATTTTTCATTGAAATTGATGGTTTAAGAGTTGTTTGAACATCACTCTATTATAAGGCGAATTAACAAATTAGTATGATATCCTTCAGATATATTTAAATTGTTCAATCTAAAAAAAATTATTATTTTACTTCTTCAGACTCATTTTTTTCTTCATTGTCATTGTCTTCTTCTGGTTCATTTTCTTAAAGTTATCTATAAGATCCCAAACGATCCAATTATTTGTCTGTTCATCCTGTTTTGTTTGTGTTGCTTATAATTAAGTAGCTATATTATTGAATAATAGAGAAATACTCATTTCACATTAGAAAATATATATATAATAAATTTCAGCATTAAAATAAATTATTAATTTACCTTTACAATTTATATAATTAATATTAACAAACTATATAATAATAAAAACTCCTCCAATTGTTTATGATTTCATTCATAAAATAGTATATTAAACAAATTTTTGAAAAAAATCTTTTGAGAATTGCTATTTCTCACCTGTGGTGATTGTCACGACCTAAGGAATTATACAATTTATGATTAACCCCAACCCTAACTCCGCCCCACCCAAATTTAATTCCTTAGGTGGTGACAATCACCACCGGTGAGAAATAGCAATCCCTAAATCTTTTTAGCACTTTTTTTTATTCGTATATATTTAAAAAAAAGTTTGTTATTGATCGGCATTATGTTACATCACCTAATTTTGATAGGGTGTCTCATACCCCAATCAATTAACTACACTATTAATTGCAATGTAAGCTTTAAATTTAAGAAAATTTTTTTCCTTGCTTTAAACCGTTAATGTAATAAACTAAAGAATAAAATTTTTTATTAAATGCTTAATAAAAAATCTTAGTAAAAATATGTGGGCTTCTCCAAATTACATCAACAAAAATCGTAATATCAATGGATGCTCATGGTGTGATGATTTAATCTCACCAATTATATTTTTTTGTCATTTAATGTTAACACGAACATTGCTAGTATTCAGTATAAAATGAAATTATTTAAAAAACAAGATTTTCCATCCGAATTGACCATTCAAAGGATAAAATTCATTTTAGGGATGGAGAAATTCTCAATCAATTAAAAAAAGGAATGGTGAAATCGACCCATCTTGGTACCCAGATTATATGTGGTACTTGGTTGTTGAGAATTCATATTATTTATTTGAAGTATTTTTCAGAGAGGTTTCCTATGGCCCAAGAGCCAAAGGAAGTTCATTAATTAAACACATTAACAATGACAGATCAAGATTAGCCAAAATGGCAAAAGAGTCATGGAACAGTATGTTAAAATATATCAAACAACACACCAACAATCCTAACTGCCTGTATTTGTTAAAAAAACTCGAAATTCCCATGATATAGTAAGTATATTACATATATATACATATTTTTTTTTTTTTGAACTGCAATCATAACTGAACTTATTTTTTTACTGGATTTTAGAAAAAAAATTGTTGTATTTATTTTAGACTACAGTCATAAACCTTTTTTCACAATGAAAAAAATATTAAAAATTCATCTCCCAGTAATTCAACAACTTCATTTTAAAAATTCAAAAGTACTTGAATTGATCAAAACTCTAAAAACTCTCTGAAGAATATTACAACAAAACATCAAAATAACAACAAAAACAATAGCACATAGTAAAAGAATCAACAACAAGTCAGGAATATCACACACCACTTTAAATTCCTAATTTGTTATATATATAAAATTTATCATTATATGGGGCGCAGAAAATAGAAACAGCCTTTACTGTAAAATCAAGAGATTTTGACCCAAAAATTCGGTATTTGTATATCGTTTCCATATTTATAAGAAAAATAGGGGCTACTTTTCAAACAAAATAATAACAATATAATAATATGGTAAAATCTAAATTAGAGGCCTGCATCGGGTTGGGTCCCGTGTTTTAACACGACCCGAGCCCGAAAGTCGGGTTCGGGTTAGGCGGGTTTGGTCTTGATGTCAAATAACTGCGGGTCGGGTTCGGGTTGTAACTTGCAACAATTAATGACCCGAACTTGACCCGAATTTAAATAATTTCTTGGCAAAAAAAAAAAATCTTTAATATATATATGTATATATTAATAAATATAATTTTTTTTTTATGATAAATTTTTTTTTTTTTATGATAATAAAAATTTTTTTTTTATTTTGTTTAGAAGGTTCAAAACAACCAACACTACATCTAGTAATACCTTGGTACAAAGCTTTATTAGATCATTGTCAAGTGATAACTTCTGATAATGAAATTACGAAAAAAATAAAACTAGTAGTTGCTGAAAAATTAATTGAAAAAATTAAGATTCATGAATTACATAAATTAGCCATTTTTTTCAATCATCTTATGAAAAAATTAAAAATATTGGAGTCTGGTGATTCCACCTGGGTAAAAAATGAAATTAAAAGACAATGTAATAATCTAACAATTAATGATGATGGTGTTAGTGCTGACAGTAATAATGATGATGATGATAATTGCATTGTATTAAGAAGTTCATTAAGCAACTAACAACTTTGTAAACTTTTTTTAAAAAAAATATAAATAAAATCGTGTTACAACATCATTTAATAAAAAACGGGTTGAGTTCGGGTTTGGATTGAAATTTTTTGTATACAAGTCGGGATTTTTATAATTTTTTGTGTACAAGTCGGGTTCGGGTTGAGATTTTTATAATTTTTTTGTGTACAAGTCGGGTTCGGGTTGGGTATTTATTCAATTATGATGACCCGTGCAGGCCTCTAACACGTATGGTTTTGATATGTAAAGTAAATATTTCAAGCCTTGTATCTCATTATTGTACTAGGTAAACATGGTCTAAATTTCACCACTATAATCCCTATGGTCTGACACATTTCATCGACACACATTTCATCGACAGTTCATTCCGTCGACAGCTCATATGATTTTAGCGCAACATACGCATTGATTATAATTATTAATATAATTTGTTTAGTTTTTAATCCTGATTGAATTTAGGAATCATGATTTTAGAAGTATCAGGAAATTTAGATAAAAAGAAAATTTGGATACTAATAGTTTGCAAGCATATTAATGACTGAATTTCATGCATCTTGAAAACAATAATCATTAGAAAAATATATATTTCCTGAGTTTTGATTCAAACGAAATCTCAATACTTACTGTTCATTAAAAACAATAATTACCATCAATTATTATTATAATTACCAAAATAGCCTGTGGCAATATCGTCACCATCACACGTAAACTAACTACCAGTGAAATTTTTGTCGACGAAATGAACTGTTGACAAAGTGATTGTCAATGAAGTAAACGGAATGAATAGGAAATATCACATGACTAAAAAAATTTCCATTGTGACGCAGTAAGTTGGGACTACTCATAATATTCATTTTAGTAATGATCTTCGTAAGTTTTGCATATTGATCAATTTAATAATCGGCAACGTGAAAACCAACTTTTAAAGAATATTTTACAAAAGACAAGACAGAATTTTTATTTATGGATCAATAAATTAAACCTCAAAGATAAATTTCATATTAGGAAGCGATACTCTTGGGTAAAGCTTATATGTAATTCGGCGGTCAACAGCCGAATAGCTTTAGATAGATGGATATTCATTCAATAAGAGAAATGATGTTTTAATAGGATAACTTTATTTATATTAATAATGATGTTTGAATTTGTAAAAATAATGAGATTTAAAACGGTTTGTTGTGCGTTTTGATGTCTGTGTATCATCTGTACTACCGTTAACACATAAACAACACGTGATAAGCAATCCGGGAAAAGTCTTTTATTGTTGCCGTTGATAACGTAATAAAAGGTATACGAAAAAGTTAGATGAGAAAATTTATTTGTTATAATGACTTAAAATTTTTAGGGAATAAGCCGAATGAATCAATGGTTACTGAATCATTCATTGTTGAAAAAAAAAGTAATTAGGTTCGTATTTGACATTTACACTTTAAAAATGATGTAATCCTGCAGAATTTGCAAATAAATTCTAGTATTTATCTATATATAAATGATACGTATTTATTTAAAAAAAGAACGATCTTGACCAAATTTGGAATTTGCAAAAAAATTATTCTCATTCTAGCATTTACTTTCTATGAATATATAAATAAGAGTAAATAAATTGTTCATTCATTTAAACCGTTAAACCCACTAAATTCATTCATCCAATCTAAATTATCTGTTGCTATTCATTCATTCAATTTATATCAATAATGTACCCTTTGCTATTTTAACTATTATAATTGCAAATAGAAAAAGACTTGCGTATAATTTATTACTTTAAATATGTGTGGATTTTTTAATATGTATCAACGTAATATACAGTTAATTTCTAAATATACTGCTTATTAATTAAACAGTCAATTAAATTCTATAATAAAATCGCGTAAAAATATCATACAACTCATAATATGTGAAATGCCTCTCTAAAAGATTTATGTTACGGTACTGCCCGAATATAATTTTTTGTGTGTGTGAGTGAGAGAAAGAAAACACATTTATATTAAATTAATAAAAAAATTTTCATTCAAAATAATGAATTGATCAAAAAAAGATTATTCTTTTTTCTTTGATTTTCTTTATTTGTAAAACTTGTTAATTAACTGGTTGAATTTTTCAATATTATATAATAAATATTTTGATTTTGTGCAAAAAAAAAAAGAGACCAGGCTTAAAATAAAAATTTGTAAACATCCCATCCTAAAGCATCGTCGCACGTTAGCGTAACCATGAGGATGATTCGTTGTCGTACACTTGTTAAAAAAACTGTTCGACAAATTTCTATCATCATACTGCATTATTTACTTATATTACATTATTGTAATTCTTACTGTTTAAAGTATTTCTTGGCAATTTATTAGGAAAGAATAAAGAATAAAGAATAAATAAAATAAAACATTCACCACGAGGTAAATAAGGAGAAAGAGAAAAGTTCATCATATGCACACACTCAAAACATACACACATTAAATTTTTTTTCACGCATCTATTAATTCATTTCTTCTACGCCCACCATAAACATTACATATTATAAATATCACATAAAACATATTTGTTATCACCTATCATATTATCACATTTATATTATCACATATCGTATTTATTTAATCAAACCATGGAATTGATTGAATCAATTCACTAAACAACAATCCCTTCATCCAATCAAACATCTAATCCAACATTCTACTTGTCCATTCATCCATTCATAATTATTTATTCATACTTGAATGAAAATATAATTTTAATTTTAATTGGATAATATAATATTTGTATACAGAATTATCGCGTAATTTTATACGTTTATTTAATTCATATTTCTAAACATTTGTTTTTGTTTCGAAAAGAGAATTTTCTTTTCCTCATTTTAAATTTTATATATAACTGTATGTAATGTGGATGTGTAATAATTTTTGTAATACTTAATAGTAATATAGATTTATACCATATTTATATACATAAATATATGAAAAAATATATAATGAACATGTTTTAAGATTTATTGATTTTTCTTTCTTGAAAAAATAAAATCTGGAACATAAAAAATGGAAAATAAAAATTCTCTATTTATATAAATAAACACGTTATTATAAATAATAATAATAGATATATATAAAATTAATCCCGTCATCATCACACATACTCGCATCTTCCAATTCCAAATTTTGAATTTATCACATACAACATTCCACAAAAAAAAAATTTCAATTTCCAAAAAATTTCAAATAATCAAAAACATTATATCTTTCACAATATTTATTGTTATTACTAACAGCTCAAAAAATATCCACACGTTAACACATTAAAAGCACACATGCACATATACACCCATTATATATAAAAAAATTCCCGTTTAACACACTTATTCCACAACACCTTTGTTTAATATTTTTATTTTTGGTCAAAGAATATTTAATTAAAAAAAACATTAGGTGATTATTTTTATTTTTTACTAAATTAAAAATATATAAATATTACAAATAATAAAAATAAAAATAACAGTATAAACAGTATAATAGTATAAATATAAATAAGATATTTTGGACTTTTTAGATTTTTTTCCATCTTATATAATAAATAATTATTTATAATATTATTTTAAAATTATTTTTTCCTAAAAAATAACAATAAACAAAAAAAATTTTTTTTTGCTTCTTCTTCCTTTCCTTTAAAATAAATAAAAAAAATAATTAAATAATTATTGATTTTTCTTTTTCTTCTTTAATTTCATCTTTAAAAAATAGCTTAATAATAAAATAGTACTTTAATAATAAAGTAGCCTTATTTGGCTTTTCTTTGCCAGCCTGGCTTGTGATATTCATTTTAACTATGGACAACCAAAACAACAATAATGATATCAAGAGCATTAAAAAAGAAAAAGAAACTGAAAGTGATAATAACATCAATATTGACAACTCCTCTCAAATAGATTCAAATAATAATAATGCAACAACAACAACTTCGAGAGATTACCCAATGCAACAAAGTATATTACAATCTGAACTTTCAGGTAATTATTATTATTACAATTATTATTATTCAGATTAATCATTAATTGACAACTACTTTTTTATCATATACATCAAATCAATAGTAGCTTCTCCTCCCCCTCTTGTCTCTTCTCCATATCAAGATCCACAACTATCTTCCGCTGTCTCTCCAACCAATTCTCCTCCAAACATTTCAACAATCTCACTAAATACAAAATCTTCGGCGTCATCAAATAATACAAAAGCTACTTCTACATCAATTGCAAAGAATAATACAAATTCTTCCACATCAATAATACCAGCTACCGTTGCTAACACTAGCATTAACATTATTAATTCATCAAATTCAATATCATCATCCGCTGCATTGACTACTACATCTATTAATACTCCTACTACAACTACTATAGTGGGTGCTCAAAAAACTCAAGCTGCTTTTGTTAATAAGCTTTATACGCAAGTATTTTATTTGTTCTCTTGATGATTATAAATTAAAGATCCTCAACTGTAGATTCTTTAAATTACGCGATTTTTTTCTTTTTTAACGTGATTAATAATAATAATAATAATAATAATAATAAATCATTATAATCATTAATAATTATTTTATTTAGAATGGTAGAAGATCCATCAATTCAACATTTAATTTCATGGGCACCTTCTGGTGATGTGTTTAGTGTGTCCAATCCAACAGAATTTTCAAAATTAGTGTTACCTCAATATTTTAAACATAATAATTGGCAGAGTTTTGTAAGGCAATTGAATAGTATGTGTACTCCTTAATTCCTCATAGATCGATCAATTAATCAATCGATCAACATATTTCGCGCATGAATTTAATTAATTTTGTAATTCCTTTTTTTTAAATAAAAATTATCAAGTGTATGGATTTCATAAAGGTAGATTGGTCTATATTTATTTGATCTAGATTGCATGTATAAAATATTATCCTAACTTATTCTATTTTAAATTTTAATTAAAAGTAAATGATATGTTTCACGCAAATCCATCAAGTGAAAGTCAAGCATGGGAATTTAAGCATCAAGATTTTCGTAGAGGCCAACCAGCAGCCTTACAATTAATTAAACGTAAAAGTTCAAAACATTCTACAAGTAATACAATGAATATGAAAGGTGGTGGTGTGGGTGGCAGTGGCGGCGTAACTGGTGGTATTGTTGGGATCGGTGGTGGAAGTGGCGGTTTACCAACTTCTGGTATAAATCAATCCACTGGTGGCAGTGGTATGAATGATCCATCTGTAATAGATAGTTTACGTGATGATAGAATTGAATATTTAACTAATCAGATGAAGGAATTGAAGGAAAAAACAAGACAGATAACCGAAAATTATAAAGTTTTATATGACGAATCTTTATCTTTTAGAATGTTACAAAGTAAACATCAACAGGTAATTAATTATTTAGTTGTTAAATTATTAAATTAAATCATCTAGCTTGTTAACTAGTTAACCCGGAAGATAATAATTATTTAATAATAATTTTTAATAAAGGTTATTACAATAATAACGAATTTGCTAGTATCAATGGCTAAAGAAGGTATGACTGTATATCATCATTAATCATATATTATTATCGGTATTATTTATTAACTAATAATTGTATTTTTTGTTTAGATGATCCACGTAGAAAATTTGAAGGTATATTTTATATCTATATGTTGTATAAATCAATACACTAATATAATTATTGACATTCAATTACAATAATATTTAATAATTATAGTTGATTTTTTACAAGCTGAAGTTGCAAAGTTGGCTCAAGTTGATCCTCCATCTCATTCTTCTTCAATGATACCACATTATACACATCCTTACACGCCACAAAGAACATTATCAACTCCTCAACCTATGATCGGTGTAGAATCTGCAGCGCCTCCACCGCCATCACAACAACAACCTTCAGAAATGGATTATCGTATGACTCAACAACAGCAACAACAGTCTTCATCCTCCTCATCACCATACCCATCTCAACACAGTCGCACTCCAAAAATTAATCCTCCAAGTGCTTTAGCTAAATTGCCCGAATTTCCTTTTGCTCCTTCACCGTTTCAACCTACTTCCTCCACCTCTGGGAACCTTCCGATTATTCGTCATCGTTCTCCCGAACCAATATTAAATCAAAAAAAAAACAATAATAATAATAACGGTAGTGACAATGGTACAAATGCTAGGTCTGCTTCAATGGACACTTACAATAATAACAGACCTATTATATCATCAACATCGTCGTCAACGTCATCGTACAATTCCACCCAACCACATCGTTCCTCTCATGATCTTCATCATTCATCATTGCCTTCACCTCATAGAAGATCATCACAACCAAGTTTTGGTCCAAATTTTAATCTATTAAATTCTGAACCTACTAATAGATATAAAGTTAATAATAACAACAATAATACAATCTCAATATCTTCGCCATCATCACATCACCAGCATCACCAGCATCACCATCATCATCAAAGAACTCCTCCAACAAGGTCATCAACTTCTCCGTCACCTTCATCTTACACTATTAATAAATCATCATCGACATCATCATCAGACGTTAACAATAATCCTCCTTCCTCGGTAGGGATAATAAATAAGTCATCATCTTCATTACCGTCTTCACAAACACGTCCTCCGCCATTACCTGATCCGCCAGATAATAGTGACGGATCGTCAATGGAATATAAGAGAAGGAAAAGAAGCTAAAAATAATTATATGTATATACATATATATATATAATATAATATAAATGAAATATGATATGTATATATAATAATAATCTATATAAATATATATAAATATATATTTATATTCTTTTCTTTAAGAGGTTTTTTAGTAATCAAATTATTAAATCTTGATTGTGTTAATTCTTATAATAATAATCATAATACTATTATTACTTTTTTTGAATAGCGAGTATAAGTGTAGTAGTTGGCTACATATTAAATAGGAATATTGATAACAATGGTATTAGAATGATGATGATTGTAGCGGTGATAGCAATCAATAATATAGGAAAAAAAAAATTGAATTAGAAAATAATTATGATTTATGATTTATTAACGATGATGAAAAAAATCAATAAAAATTTTGAATTTTTGAATTGTGCACAAAACTGTGTCATGTGTGTGCGTGTGTAATACAGATAAAATTATTCTATTCCTGATCTCTTTTTTTACGTCATTTTATTAAACCATAAATCTGCTTTTTTTCCAACAAAAACAACTTTATTTTTTTTTATAACTATAACTTAACACTTTTGTGTAAACTTTTTTTGTACTAAATGACCAAGTTTTTTCCCGAAGGTAAGAGGAAAAAATACGGTTTATATATTGCTTTTCAAATTATATAAACAAATAAATTTAATTAATTGATGCATTATATATATGCATTACATGTATTTATAGATTATTATCCATTAGAAAAGTCACCATTATGTATTCATTGGCTTTTATCAATTCCACCACCTACAATAAAACTTTCAGATGTTGCGGTTAGATTATTTTTTTTCTATCATATACAATAATTGATAATGGACAATAATAATGATTTATATACTTCTTTTCCTATAATCATAGAAAAAACTTAAATCATTATTAGAATCCAATAAAACAAATAATAATAAATTAATAACTGATGATTCAATTAACGATTATAATGATATTAATAATAACAATAACACTCGGATAAATTTAAAAGAAAGGTATGTGCATTCTGTGATGATAAAAATTTATTCACTTTCTTACTTAATATATATATAGCTTGTATTTATTAATCAAATATATTTACACCATGTATTTATATATACATTAAAAAAAAAGTGAACATATTCGAAAATCAAATTTATTTGCTGAAATTGAACAAGATATAATTGAACAACATATAACATTACAACAACAACAGGTAATGGCACACGTTCACATACGCATATATATATATATCAATCAATCAAAATCTTTGTTGTAGTAGTAATAATAATAATAATAATAATAATAATAATAATAATAATAATAATAATAATTATAATAGTTTGCAGAATTTGAAAAACGTGAATTTCAACGAAAGGCCAAATTTATTTGTTCTGAATTTTGGTTTTCTACAGACGAAGAAATTGCCGAAGCATTAGAAGATTGTAACGGTGATGAGGTATATCTATTTTTCCAGGAAAAAATTAACTTTTTTGATTTTCTGTTTCTAATAAATATTAATATAATAAAAATAAAAACAATAGATGTTAGTAATTGAAAAAATGTTTAAGCATAATAGTGATTATTTTAAAGAATTACGTAGAAAAATCGTATTCAAGCATAATAAAGAAGATGGTAAGCAAGCAACAATCAATCAAATTATTCATTCGCTCAATAATTCAACCATTCAATCCAATAATCAAAACATTCATTTATCTAGAAAAATCAACAGTAGTTCATAAAAGTTTACCACTATTATCATCTCAAAAAGGACCAGTGGAAGAAATGCAAACTGATGACGATGATGACAAAATCATGACACCAAAAAGGCAACGAAAAAAATCCACAAAGACAACTAGAGATTCTTCAAGTCATTATAAGTAAATACAACGATGTATATATAACTATGATGATTTTTTTTTTTAAAAAAAAGGCAGCAGAATAGTAATTTTTAAATACATACATTTATGTATATAGACACTCAAGAATGAAAGGTCGTCTTACATTGGATGAGGCAGTGAAACAAGTTGAAAAAAATAATAGAAATTTTAATAAGGCATTTCAAGGATGGTCAGAAGCTCGTGTTAGAGCTTATAAATTAATTGACAAAAATCCGAATGCATACTATTATCGGTTCAATGCACCCGGTGAAGAACAAAGATTAGGAAGATGGGTTGAGGTAATTAATTAATAAAATTATTATTATTATTATTTGAACTTATTTGATAATACATATATATTGTAGGAAGAGGAAATATTATTCTTTAATAGATTGGCAGAATTAGGTAATGAATGTCAATGGGGAATATTTTCAATGGCAATTCCTGGTCGTGTTGGTTATCAAGTAAGTTCAATAACTTATTCTTTTTTTTTTATTTTTATTAACAAATTAAAAAATTATTATTACTATTCATTACCAGTGTTCCAATTTTTATCGATATTTAATTGAATCTGGAAGAATTAAAGATCCAAATTATGTAATTGGAAAAAATGGTAAGGCACAATATTTGTTTAAATCTATGAATAAACGAACAACCGAAAAGGAAGAAATGATTAGAAAACATTCAAAACATGAAAGTCGTGTTAGAAAAAGTAAAACTAGTAATATTCCTGAAAGTCATGTTTGTCCTAAACGAGAAAAATCAACAAAATCATTTGCCATCACCTCATCTACTACTACAAATGGAAAAAAACGAAAGAGAAATCCTATTAAAAATGGTGATAATGAAGATGATGTGGACAAGGAGAAAGAAGATAATGATAAATCTGGTAATTTTGTTTTGAAATCATGGAATGGTAGTAATAAAAAAAAAAAAAGAGTAAAATCACAACAACAAGACCTAATGCAAGATGTAGCAGGAACCGATGATGTAGATGTTATTGAACAAAATGACGATGATGAAAATCCATTGCCAGGTTTTATTGATACAATTTCATTTGAAGTAGTTAAACGTCCTGCAATCTCTCCATATGGGCATGTGATGGGGTAATAAAAAGTTATAATTAAGACTATTATAATTAAAAAATTTTCCGTAATTTTTATTTATTTAATGTGGGGGCGGGGGTTGTTTAGATATGATAGTTGGGTAAAATGTCTTTCTACAGGACCAAAGAAAAATATTTGTCCTTTAACCAAAAAACCTTTAAAAAAACGTGAACTTGTTATATTGACCAAGGATAACATAAATCAATACAGGTTGGTTTTTATTTGAGCGTATCAACAGATTTTTCAATTAATTAATTTAATATTGTTTTATTTTTAATAAAAAAAAATAGATCCCAAATTGTCAATTTAAATAGCCACTCCTGATTATTATTTAAGAGAGAAATAATAATTATCATATATACGTTAATTATTGATATAAATCTTAAAAGTATTTATTATTACAATTTGAAATTAGATATGATATTATATTAATAAATACCTTTAAGAATTGATTTATTTTATATATATATATATTATTATTATTAATTTCTTTATTCCATTTCATTATTTGCATCTTTAGAAGCTGAAATAATCATTATTGATATTAATTAATAAAAGAAAAAAAGAACGATAGTGTTTAATTTTTACAAATTATCTCAATATCATCAATATGTCAGACAAGTATTCATATTTAAAAAAGTCTTGATCATTTAAACTATATTTTTTATTTGCTGATTAATATCATTAAGTGATATCATGAATGATTCCGATAATTTTTCATGTTATTTAAAGTCAGTAAAGCAACAATTTCCAATGGGATATTATTATCCGGGTTCCATCCTAACAAAAAGGTACTTCGAGCTCAAAACCCCAAAATGAGTTATTGACATCATTATATTCTTTTGAATTGATGATTATAATTTGGTCAACATTCAATTAACAGAAAAGTGTCGTAAAGACCAAAATTTATAATAACAAAAAAGGAGTAACTGATTAATAAGGTTTGATAACTTAACCACCCAAACCAAAGATCTATATTCTCAAACATGAAATTCAACCTTTTAACAGGGGTGTCTGGGTGGTTGGGTGGCTATGTGTAACCCAATTTTAATAGATTGGTTTAACCTTAGGATCGACGTCTCAAATGGCAAGGTTAACCCTTGTTGTATATCCTTGGATTGGCTGGACTTTTCCCGAATAATCTTATAAATGAATGGCCTTCAAAATCGAATATCATCTCTTAATTAGGGTAAATTTTTGTGGTGATTCTATAATTATTTCAGGCAATAAAATATGTATATACCATCATCATCTCCGGGGTCTAAAAGGATTGAAAAATCATGAAGATCTTACTAATAGAAGGAGTCTCATTGCCTTTATTGGCCAAATTACAAATTTGGAGACGTCTGCAACAAAATCCTTACATGTATGTTTCTGATACAAAGTGAGTGATATTTCGATTTCAACTCAATTTTGGTCTGGGAACCTTATACCTTGATATTTTTTAAAAATCCATATATTAATATGTCACTTACAAATAAAAATTTCTCGATATTGCGGATAGCAATGATTCTTGCCTTTTTTGGATAGCCTAATTTTATGCGTAATAACGTAATGTATTTTTAATAATTAATAAATGCTGACAAATTTATTATGATTGATCAAAATCTTGAATTCGAAGAAGAAATGACGGAACAAGAAATTGTAAATATTTTGTTGGAACAACCCGAAGTTGAAGATAATGAGGATGCTGAGAAGATAAAGTGAACCGATTGTAACAAGTACAGAAGCTATAAATGGTTTGAAGAATGCACTTAAATGTATACAACAAAAAGATTTAGAAGTTTGATTCTCAAATGATTAAAAATGTATTGAAGTTAAAAAGAGAAATTTCTTATAGAAGTACCCAAGAAGCAAAACAATGTCGAATTAAGAATTTATGTCAACAATATATTAATATTATCGTTATATTTAGTGATGGGAATTTTTAACCCTACACTTAATAACTCCAAGTCATTAATAGTTAATAACCACTTATTAAACGTTGCACTCTGAGTGAGAGTTATTAATCCAAAAGATCCATTTTGTCAATCAATCCCAGTGTATAGAATTCAGCATGTGGAATGTGCTGTGCTAACCAAATTCAGCAGATTTGGTTAGCATGCACACTCTGCACACTGAATTTTATGCACAGTACTAAATTAATTATTAACTTGTTTATCAAATTAATATTTGATTAAACAGACAGATTTGCTACCAATAAGAGATCTGCATGTTTGTGTTTTTAACACTTAATAATAGAGTTATTAAGTACTTAAATAACTTGGTCATTTTTCAAAATAATTTTTACGCCCATCACTAGTTATTTTTTTTTATATTAAAATTTGTACGTATTTAATTTATAACACGTGATTTTATCATGTTTCGCTTCTCGGTTTAGCGGATAAATTTCCTGGAACCAACATGTCTGTTAAACCGAGACTCACTGTGTATCCATTTTACTCAAATTGTTTGATTTATTCGAATAGAAACTCTAACCTATTTTCATAGAGCCAACAGATCCAACCCAATTCTGAAAGCCTTTTTCATTTACGTTTTTGTCGCTGAAATATATTGGTTAATATTTTAGGGATTATGAACAAATTTTATGAAATACATGTAAAAACGAAATATGTAATAATTTTTTCAGATCACTTTGCTTTTTAAACAAATTTGAGATGATAATATTGAGAGAATAAATTTAATACTTTATTAACTATACATTGGATAAACACGTGATAACGTACTCTGTCTATTTGCATACAAACAAACTCATATACTCCCAAAAGTATACAAATAGACGGGTATAGCTCAAGTCATCTAAAACCGACCAATTTTATTCAAATATTTTTGAAGTCATCATATGGACACACAGCACTTTTGGACTCAAACTCTTCATAGTTTTAAATTCTATGAAAAGTTTGATGTAAAATATTTATTACTTAAAAGTTATGGTGGCTTGAATATTAGTAACTTTCTATCGTTAACTATTAAGGGATGATCTTCAATTTTTTAGGAGAGTATCATTCCCTATTTAAGAAATTTTTATTTCCTGAATTAGAAATGATATTCTAAAATTTGAGAAATTTTGCTATTTAGATGATGACTCGAGCTGTATGACCGACTGTACCTAATTTTTTTAGCGATCACCATTGATTATAATCTAAAAAAATTCTGTTAATATGGTCTTGTAATTTAAAGATGGGAACCGCGATTAGCAATTCAACTTTATATGCCGAATTAGTTGCAACTAGTCGCAATTAATCGAGGAGCCATCTTTATTGGTGATGACTAAATTTTAATCCGTGTGATACAATATTCATAATAAATTTTTTGTCCATTGTAAAACAACGATTTTTGAAATTTACAAGTGAATTTATAAGTGAATTAATTGAAAAATTAAAAAAAACATGAGCACTCCATTTATTTTGGAAAATGTATTTGGATTGATAGGAACTATATTTTGGTCTTTTCAACTGGCACCTCAGGGTTTGTTTTTATTATTGGATTATTTATCACTATATTTCAAATGTTTATGATATTAAATGTCATTATTATGTTAGCATACAAGAATTGGCATAATAAGAATACAAAAGGTAGGATTTCATTATTATGATCTAGTAATTGGGAATTTTAAATATTAACATAGATCTAATAAATGAAATAATAAAGGTTTATCACCTTTAATGATGTTATTATGGGTAAATATCATAAAGCAATTATTGATTGAAAATAATATATACATTTATACTAAAAAAATTTTACTTAGACAATATCGGGTTTGATGTTTGGGATATATTCAGTAGTGTTGGATTTATCAATACCATTAATACTTCAACCACAATTATTTCTGATGATAAGTTTCCTTTGTTATGCTCAATGTTTGTATTATGATCAATCAAAAATATTTATCGGAAGAAAATTGAAAATCGTTATGTTTTATGTTGTTGGAAGTTTGATTTTAGGTGGAATTCAAGTTGCTGGTATATTTGGAATTAGAGTAAAAATCATTTTGTTGACTTATTAGAGACATTAAAAAACACACATACATGAGGTTTTAATTTCTCATCATCATCTATACAGGAATCCAATAAACATAATGTAAAATGGCCAGAAGTTTTAGTTGGAATCTTATCTGTTGTCTTATTAACCAGTGGGTTTATGATGCAATTTATAGAAATTTATCGTAAGTCATGTGAATATTCAATAAGACAATTTGCTTTTGTTTTTTCGCTAAATTACAATATCATTAAGTTTTCTTCTCAATAAAAAATAGGGATTAAATTAGTAAGAGGTGTTTCACTTATTTTCTTAACTATTGACATGTTGGGATCTGTGTTCTCTATTGTGAGTTTAGGTAATCATTGAAGTAAAATAAAATTATGTGTAAAGAAAAAATGTTCTGCTTGGCTAATAATTTTTTTTTTTTTAGTATTTCGACCACCACCGTTTGATCTATTAGCATCATTCACATACGTATCAGTGCTTGTTTGTGATGTTGTGATAATAATTCTATATTATTTACTTAATTGGATAGATTCTCGACGTTGTCATGAAAATAGTCTTAAAGAAGAACTTGGTGATAATACAGTAACCATGAGTAATGATAGGAGAAATCTCAATCAAAAAGAAAAGAAAAATTCTGAAGTTCAAGAATAACTAGAAAAGTTTTTTTATTATGAAGTAAAGACATCACAATGAGTTTGGTTATTATTTCTTATAGTAGTTAATTTATTATTTAATAAGTTAATTTATCGCCATATTAATGTCGCTAATATCACTCATAAATTAATTGGTTACAAACTTCATAAACAACATATACATTTATACGTTATTCTTATTCAAAGTTTTGTTTACGCGATCGCCTTTACTTTAATAATACAAATAAAAAGAAAGTGATAAATGATCCAAGATCTCATTGGTTGATACAATTTCCAGAACATTAATTCAGTAAAGGAAAGCCACAAAAAACATAGTAACCCGTGATGTAACCGCATTATATCATGTATTTAATTCATACATAAATAAATAAATTTTTTTCTTCTCTAAGAAAATTTTTGTATTCATGTACGTCGGATTTGGATTTTATTGCGATCAAGATCTACCCAATTAATACATTATGATCGATGAATTTTTCCAAAGGGAAACCTTGGAGGAAAAATGAAATATATTAGTACATGGGTTTCTTCATTGCACAAAATGATAAATGTATAGAGAACAGATATTAGACACATTTCGTCTACAATCTCTAAGAGAATTCTTAACTACAATCTTAACGCAGTTAAGAATATGAAGGTTGGTGGTGATTCACAATAGTAGTTATATCGATCATCTGTTTACAAAATATAGTATCCAATTATTCAATCGTGTCTGGATATTTATTGGTTTTTGGTCTGTTTACCAATTTGATATCAGTATAATATCCAAGTATCTGCGATATTATTATTATCCGACAGGTATTAGTATAACACAACTAACTATACAGAAGAAGTAATAATCCATTTTAAGTGTGACTTGGTGGATACATTATAGGATTCTCCAAAAATAAATTAAATAAGCAATGAATTGATAATTAATTATAATGAATAATTGATTTCATCAATAATTATTATATTGTTTGATTAACTTGTGTAAATAAACAAAGATTGCTTTTATAATTTTTATATTATAAAATAGTTCGTATATATAGAAGAAACAAGATTTTCTATAAAATAATTCTAAATCTATTTATACTATGTAAGTAATTAAATAAATTAATAAAGATTATGGTTACAATGTAAAGCTAAACATATTTATTATATATGAATGTTAATTTCATTCTTAAATAAAGATATTATAGAATGAAAAAGAAAAGCAAGGAAAAGGAATCATAATCATAATAATAGTAATTTATTATATTATCAATCATATTATTTTATTAACAAAATAACTTTACCTTTCTTATTATTATTATACAATTTCCTTTTTGCTTTTAATAATAAATGGATAAAAAAATAGAACATCATTTGTATTTAGGGATGAAACATTTCTCCATGATCACTAGAAGTAATAGCCTCATATTTCCTAGCCAATATTTTAGATAACACTAGGTACAAACATACCAAAGTTACTATTATCCAATTTCTCCATTTATCAAATAAACTCCTTTGTACATTATTATTGTTGTTGTTGTTGCTATTTGATTGATTTATATTATTTTCATTTTCTGATCCAAGATTTTGACTTAATAGTTTACTACGTTTTTTGATTTGATTATTGTTTTGGAGTAAATTATTAGATGTCGTTGTTTCTTTTAATAATTGAGTATCAAATTTATTATTATTATTTGCCACATTAGGTGTCGATGATGATGTTGTTGTTGATGATGTTGATGATGTTGATGATGTTGATGATGTTGATGATGATGATGATGATGATAAATTATTACTATTATTAATTGGATATAGAATTTCAACCGGTACTGTTTCTGTTACACAAAGTTCAGAAAATATTTCTATAATTTATCAAAATATATATATATATATTAATTATTATGATAATAGCATTAACAATGTCAATATTGTCATCATCATCATCATCATTGTTACCTCTAAATTTTGGATTCTTCAAATTGAACTGGTGCGACCTTGAAGCATATGTTTTTTTATCAATGTCTGATGTTTTAATACTACCTGTTGTGGTTTCATCACTAGTCTATATAATTAAAAATTTTAAATAGATAAATTTATATTTATTATGACAAATATGGAAAAGTAATGATGACGATGATAATAAAAGAATTATTATGTAACCATAAAGCTTAATAATCCATTTAATATGGTTGCAACACCCCAACTAGGATTCCAAGAACTTGGATGAAAATCTGACATTGACAAACACAGCCTTGTATCAGTTTGAAATCGTCCTAACAGCAACAACAGTAATAATGTTATATTATTGTTAATATAAACAATAAATAGATTATAAGTTATAAGTTTCTTTTAATTATTATTTTTTATTTTGATTTACCAGAAGGCGTTGTCATGCGAATTGAAGGCGGCTTAAAAGGATATTCAACTGGAAATTGTAAAACGCCTTTGTTTATATAATTTATCAAATTAATATATAAATAAATAAATTTACATCAGAGAAAAAAAGATCTATTAATTTAAATTAGTTACCATGATATTCTCCATTATGATAAGGTGTATCTTGTGGACCACGAATAACATAATGCCTATTAAAAATAAAAAAATAGTAAATAATTTATTACAATAATGACAAAAAATTTGAATTAATGATATTTACCATTCCAAAATATTGTTTTCTAAGGGTTTAGCTATTAAATATGGCACTGGATTCTTTTTGAATTTTAAAAGATGAAAGTATAAGAACTTTTATACATACATTATAGGAAATAGATTAATACAAACGACAATACTTGTCAATCGCATGTACATTTTGTATAGATATATATTCCTTTGTTAATCTTTTGAATGCTGCTTTAGTGGCCATTGTCTATTCAAATGATGCAAATTTAAAATCGCGTTCTTATAAATTGTTGAAAGTCACAAGAAAAAAAAAAGAGTAAACTCGGTTTAATAATGAATGGTTAAAAGAGGTATATAAATTTAAATTCTGGAATTAAATTTTCAGTGTTAGGAATGTGGCGTGTAACGTTATACGTTATAATTAGTATCTATATTAATATATATATATATAACGGTCAATGATTATCACATGACTTTAAAAGATTATAAGGAGGACAGTTTTGGTTTTGTGAAGTGTATTGGCCGTTCAAATTTAAAAAAACTGTTTATTATTATTATAGTGCAAGACACCTAGTCCCACAACTTTTTATTGGTCTTGTAGATCCTTCTCTAACTCCAAAAATGGAAATGTAACACCAAAAAAATAAGCCGTAATTTTGAAGCTAAGACCT
>CAUDNR010001835.1:4469-24427 GCA_958430865.1 Entrophospora sp. SA101 | reverse complement strand
TAATCAACAATTTTCTTCAATTGTTTTTTTAGAAATAACAATAATTATCTTTTATTTATTTGTTTATCTGTTTTAGTAATTTTATTGGTTGGTCACAGAAATTATTAAACAAGCATAATTTGAAACTGTTGTTGCGGCAGATTCGCCCAAAATAATTTCATTCTTTATGTGAAAGGACCAACATTCATAGTATTTCATGGTTGAGAGTGCCAATGAAATTTTAAGTGGATATGGTCCAAAAAATTGGTGCCAACTATAGTAAACTGCAAAAAATTTTATTTTTCATTGGATGATAAAGTATTTAAATTTGATCCGATTATTACTAGAGTGGCAAATCATGAAAAAGCAATTTTTCAAAGTATGTATTATGGACCATGTTTTGGAGGTGGATTGAAAGGTGAAATTTTTAAGGAAAATAATGCATCTTGTTGTGTTTAACACAATTACGAATTTAGTATTTGATCTGGGTTTTCTATTGATGAATATAGAGTGTTTCAAATTGTTGAGAAGAAAGGCAAAGGAATTATCAATGATGATGATGATGATGATGATGATACTCTTGGTATTATTGGTAGCAATTATATTCCAAACAGAATGAAGATATAAATTATTAATTAATAAAATTTTAAATTTATATTGATTGAATTGAAGTGGATGAAACGTAGTGTTTATATCAATAACCTCTTTATGTAGTATAAATTTCTGCCCATTTGAACACATTAATCACATAACCCACTTTCACGCGGCTTTAAATCTTCATTTTCTTCTAATACATGTCGTTTAATTATTCTAGGTAATATTATATCGCATACACGATCTTCACGTAACAATTCATCGATAAATTCATCCATATGTACAATTATAAACCCACCATCTTAAACAAAAAAAATTTATATATTTCAATTTTTAACTCAAATCAAAAAACCAATTAAAAATTTGGTAAATAGTAATTACCTATTGTTCTTTTCCTTAATTTACGATAGTCATTCAATAATGGTTCAAGGTATTGATAAATTTCTAAAGAGGTTCCAACAAGCCTTAGGTAAAATGCACCTAATGCCCTCAAATATCTAAATTATATATATAAAAAAAACAGTCTTATGAGTATATATATTAAAAAAGAAGATACAATGTTTTTTATCACATACTTGTAATTTTCATCTTTAATAAATTCTATGATGATCTCTTTACTTGGTTGTAGTTGAAGTAATTTTAATGTCAAGCAAAGAAATTCAGTAGGCTTTTGGTTACCATATTGTCCACCAATTGATTGTAAGTCAATAGCTCGATCTATTAAAGTTTCAGCTTAATATAATTTTTTTTTGTTAAATTTTTTTAAAAAAGCCCCAGATGAATTCAAAAATTTTTTTTTTCATTTACCTGTCAATCCAAAACAATATTCTTTCCAATAAAGAGATTCGTATATCCTGGTCCTTATAATTTTTTCTATTAAATATTGTGGATTTGTTCCATGTATAGCGATCGCATCTGGAACTGTACGATTTGCCATTTATTTTTAAACCTTGTTAGAATAAAACATACTAATCCTTTTTGTTTTCAAATAAACCAAATAAGCGATAAATAACAAATTAATACTTCACGTACGTGATAATTAATAAAATTCCGCGGCTAATATTATTATTATTCTGTAAAGTATAGCACCTGATGCTTTCCCTATCCAATAAAAGAACCGTCTGTTGCTGGGATCATAATATGCCTCTTTTCCAGAAAATTTATTTCAATATGTTGAAAATTAACTAATAAACAATTATATCAAGAGTTTATGGACAATGTAAAGAAAACAAAATGGTAATTGACAAAAATATTGCTACAGCTAGAGCCTGCATCGGGTTGGGTCCCGTGTTTCAACCCGACCCGAACCCGAATTTAAATGAATTATATATGTAAATTAGCCATTTTTTTCGATCCTCTTATGAAAAAATTGAAAAAATTGATGATGCCATCTGGGTAAAAAATGAAATTAAAAGACATTGTGGCAATCTAACAATTAATGATGATAGTGTTGATGCTGACAGTAATAATGATGATAATTCTATGCAAGCAATATTATCAACTACAATTTCAACTTCAAATTCAAACGTAGAGTTAGGTGATTTTAGCAAATATTATGATGATAGTGATGATGAAGATGATGACAAAGATGAAGTTGATTTGTATTTATCAACAAAAATACAAAAAGATGACAACTTTAATATTTTAGAATGGTGGAAAGACCATCAGCATGTTTATCCAAGACTTTCAAGGCTTGCTGCCTACTATCTTTCAATCCCATGTTCCAGTGCAGCTGGACTTACAGTCAATGAACTTCGCTCAAACTTAAATCCACAAACAGTTGATAGTATTCTTGTATTAAGAAGTTCATTAAGCAACTAACAACTTTGTAAACTTTTTTTAAAAAAAATATAAATAAAATCGTGTTACAACATCATTTAATAAAAAACGGGTTGAGTTCGGGTTTGGATTGAAATTTTTTGTATACAAGTCGGGATTTTTATAATTTTTTGTGTACAAGTCGGGTTCGGGTTGAGATTTTTATAATTTTTTTGTGTACAAGTCGGGTTCGGGTTGGGTATTTATTCAATTATGATGACCCGTGCAGGCCTCTAACACGTATGGTTTTGATATGTAAAGTAAATATTTCAAGCCTTGTATCTCATTATTGTACTAGGTAAACATGGTCTAAATTTCACCACTATAATCCCTATGGTCTGACACATTTCATCGACACACATTTCATCGACAGTTCATTCCGTCGACAGCTCATATGATTTTAGCGCAACATACGCATTGATTATAATTATTAATATAATTTGTTTAGTTTTTAATCCTGATTGAATTTAGGAATCATGATTTTAGAAGTATCAGGAAATTTAGATAAAAAGAAAATTTGGATACTAATAGTTTGCAAGCATATTAATGACTGAATTTCATGCATCTTGAAAACAATAATCATTAGAAAAATATATATTTCCTGAGTTTTGATTCAAACGAAATCTCAATACTTACTGTTCATTAAAAACAATAATTACCATCAATTATTATTATAATTACCAAAATAGCCTGTGGCAATATCGTCACCATCACACGTAAACTAACTACCAGTGAAATTTTTGTCGACGAAATGAACTGTTGACAAAGTGATTGTCAATGAAGTAAACGGAATGAATAGGAAATATCACATGACTAAAAAAATTTCCATTGTGACGCAGTAAGTTGGGACTACTCATAATATTCATTTTAGTAATGATCTTCGTAAGTTTTGCATATTGATCAATTTAATAATCGGCAACGTGAAAACCAACTTTTAAAGAATATTTTACAAAAGACAAGACAGAATTTTTATTTATGGATCAATAAATTAAACCTCAAAGATAAATTTCATATTAGGAAGCGATACTCTTGGGTAAAGCTTATATGTAATTCGGCGGTCAACAGCCGAATAGCTTTAGATAGATGGATATTCATTCAATAAGAGAAATGATGTTTTAATAGGATAACTTTATTTATATTAATAATGATGTTTGAATTTGTAAAAATAATGAGATTTAAAACGGTTTGTTGTGCGTTTTGATGTCTGTGTATCATCTGTACTACCGTTAACACATAAACAACACGTGATAAGCAATCCGGGAAAAGTCTTTTATTGTTGCCGTTGATAACGTAATAAAAGGTATACGAAAAAGTTAGATGAGAAAATTTATTTGTTATAATGACTTAAAATTTTTAGGGAATAAGCCGAATGAATCAATGGTTACTGAATCATTCATTGTTGAAAAAAAAAGTAATTAGGTTCGTATTTGACATTTACACTTTAAAAATGATGTAATCCTGCAGAATTTGCAAATAAATTCTAGTATTTATCTATATATAAATGATACGTATTTATTTAAAAAAAGAACGATCTTGACCAAATTTGGAATTTGCAAAAAAATTATTCTCATTCTAGCATTTACTTTCTATGAATATATAAATAAGAGTAAATAAATTGTTCATTCATTTAAACCGTTAAACCCACTAAATTCATTCATCCAATCTAAATTATCTGTTGCTATTCATTCATTCAATTTATATCAATAATGTACCCTTTGCTATTTTAACTATTATAATTGCAAATAGAAAAAGACTTGCGTATAATTTATTACTTTAAATATGTGTGGATTTTTTAATATGTATCAACGTAATATACAGTTAATTTCTAAATATACTGCTTATTAATTAAACAGTCAATTAAATTCTATAATAAAATCGCGTAAAAATATCATACAACTCATAATATGTGAAATGCCTCTCTAAAAGATTTATGTTACGGTACTGCCCGAATATAATTTTTTGTGTGTGTGAGTGAGAGAAAGAAAACACATTTATATTAAATTAATAAAAAAATTTTCATTCAAAATAATGAATTGATCAAAAAAAGATTATTCTTTTTTCTTTGATTTTCTTTATTTGTAAAACTTGTTAATTAACTGGTTGAATTTTTCAATATTATATAATAAATATTTTGATTTTGTGCAAAAAAAAAAAGAGACCAGGCTTAAAATAAAAATTTGTAAACATCCCATCCTAAAGCATCGTCGCACGTTAGCGTAACCATGAGGATGATTCGTTGTCGTACACTTGTTAAAAAAACTGTTCGACAAATTTCTATCATCATACTGCATTATTTACTTATATTACATTATTGTAATTCTTACTGTTTAAAGTATTTCTTGGCAATTTATTAGGAAAGAATAAAGAATAAAGAATAAATAAAATAAAACATTCACCACGAGGTAAATAAGGAGAAAGAGAAAAGTTCATCATATGCACACACTCAAAACATACACACATTAAATTTTTTTTCACGCATCTATTAATTCATTTCTTCTACGCCCACCATAAACATTACATATTATAAATATCACATAAAACATATTTGTTATCACCTATCATATTATCACATTTATATTATCACATATCGTATTTATTTAATCAAACCATGGAATTGATTGAATCAATTCACTAAACAACAATCCCTTCATCCAATCAAACATCTAATCCAACATTCTACTTGTCCATTCATCCATTCATAATTATTTATTCATACTTGAATGAAAATATAATTTTAATTTTAATTGGATAATATAATATTTGTATACAGAATTATCGCGTAATTTTATACGTTTATTTAATTCATATTTCTAAACATTTGTTTTTGTTTCGAAAAGAGAATTTTCTTTTCCTCATTTTAAATTTTATATATAACTGTATGTAATGTGGATGTGTAATAATTTTTGTAATACTTAATAGTAATATAGATTTATACCATATTTATATACATAAATATATGAAAAAATATATAATGAACATGTTTTAAGATTTATTGATTTTTCTTTCTTGAAAAAATAAAATCTGGAACATAAAAAATGGAAAATAAAAATTCTCTATTTATATAAATAAACACGTTATTATAAATAATAATAATAGATATATATAAAATTAATCCCGTCATCATCACACATACTCGCATCTTCCAATTCCAAATTTTGAATTTATCACATACAACATTCCACAAAAAAAAAATTTCAATTTCCAAAAAATTTCAAATAATCAAAAACATTATATCTTTCACAATATTTATTGTTATTACTAACAGCTCAAAAAATATCCACACGTTAACACATTAAAAGCACACATGCACATATACACCCATTATATATAAAAAAATTCCCGTTTAACACACTTATTCCACAACACCTTTGTTTAATATTTTTATTTTTGGTCAAAGAATATTTAATTAAAAAAAACATTAGGTGATTATTTTTATTTTTTACTAAATTAAAAATATATAAATATTACAAATAATAAAAATAAAAATAACAGTATAAACAGTATAATAGTATAAATATAAATAAGATATTTTGGACTTTTTAGATTTTTTTCCATCTTATATAATAAATAATTATTTATAATATTATTTTAAAATTATTTTTTCCTAAAAAATAACAATAAACAAAAAAAATTTTTTTTTGCTTCTTCTTCCTTTCCTTTAAAATAAATAAAAAAAATAATTAAATAATTATTGATTTTTCTTTTTCTTCTTTAATTTCATCTTTAAAAAATAGCTTAATAATAAAATAGTACTTTAATAATAAAGTAGCCTTATTTGGCTTTTCTTTGCCAGCCTGGCTTGTGATATTCATTTTAACTATGGACAACCAAAACAACAATAATGATATCAAGAGCATTAAAAAAGAAAAAGAAACTGAAAGTGATAATAACATCAATATTGACAACTCCTCTCAAATAGATTCAAATAATAATAATGCAACAACAACAACTTCGAGAGATTACCCAATGCAACAAAGTATATTACAATCTGAACTTTCAGGTAATTATTATTATTACAATTATTATTATTCAGATTAATCATTAATTGACAACTACTTTTTTATCATATACATCAAATCAATAGTAGCTTCTCCTCCCCCTCTTGTCTCTTCTCCATATCAAGATCCACAACTATCTTCCGCTGTCTCTCCAACCAATTCTCCTCCAAACATTTCAACAATCTCACTAAATACAAAATCTTCGGCGTCATCAAATAATACAAAAGCTACTTCTACATCAATTGCAAAGAATAATACAAATTCTTCCACATCAATAATACCAGCTACCGTTGCTAACACTAGCATTAACATTATTAATTCATCAAATTCAATATCATCATCCGCTGCATTGACTACTACATCTATTAATACTCCTACTACAACTACTATAGTGGGTGCTCAAAAAACTCAAGCTGCTTTTGTTAATAAGCTTTATACGCAAGTATTTTATTTGTTCTCTTGATGATTATAAATTAAAGATCCTCAACTGTAGATTCTTTAAATTACGCGATTTTTTTCTTTTTTAACGTGATTAATAATAATAATAATAATAATAATAATAAATCATTATAATCATTAATAATTATTTTATTTAGAATGGTAGAAGATCCATCAATTCAACATTTAATTTCATGGGCACCTTCTGGTGATGTGTTTAGTGTGTCCAATCCAACAGAATTTTCAAAATTAGTGTTACCTCAATATTTTAAACATAATAATTGGCAGAGTTTTGTAAGGCAATTGAATAGTATGTGTACTCCTTAATTCCTCATAGATCGATCAATTAATCAATCGATCAACATATTTCGCGCATGAATTTAATTAATTTTGTAATTCCTTTTTTTTAAATAAAAATTATCAAGTGTATGGATTTCATAAAGGTAGATTGGTCTATATTTATTTGATCTAGATTGCATGTATAAAATATTATCCTAACTTATTCTATTTTAAATTTTAATTAAAAGTAAATGATATGTTTCACGCAAATCCATCAAGTGAAAGTCAAGCATGGGAATTTAAGCATCAAGATTTTCGTAGAGGCCAACCAGCAGCCTTACAATTAATTAAACGTAAAAGTTCAAAACATTCTACAAGTAATACAATGAATATGAAAGGTGGTGGTGTGGGTGGCAGTGGCGGCGTAACTGGTGGTATTGTTGGGATCGGTGGTGGAAGTGGCGGTTTACCAACTTCTGGTATAAATCAATCCACTGGTGGCAGTGGTATGAATGATCCATCTGTAATAGATAGTTTACGTGATGATAGAATTGAATATTTAACTAATCAGATGAAGGAATTGAAGGAAAAAACAAGACAGATAACCGAAAATTATAAAGTTTTATATGACGAATCTTTATCTTTTAGAATGTTACAAAGTAAACATCAACAGGTAATTAATTATTTAGTTGTTAAATTATTAAATTAAATCATCTAGCTTGTTAACTAGTTAACCCGGAAGATAATAATTATTTAATAATAATTTTTAATAAAGGTTATTACAATAATAACGAATTTGCTAGTATCAATGGCTAAAGAAGGTATGACTGTATATCATCATTAATCATATATTATTATCGGTATTATTTATTAACTAATAATTGTATTTTTTGTTTAGATGATCCACGTAGAAAATTTGAAGGTATATTTTATATCTATATGTTGTATAAATCAATACACTAATATAATTATTGACATTCAATTACAATAATATTTAATAATTATAGTTGATTTTTTACAAGCTGAAGTTGCAAAGTTGGCTCAAGTTGATCCTCCATCTCATTCTTCTTCAATGATACCACATTATACACATCCTTACACGCCACAAAGAACATTATCAACTCCTCAACCTATGATCGGTGTAGAATCTGCAGCGCCTCCACCGCCATCACAACAACAACCTTCAGAAATGGATTATCGTATGACTCAACAACAGCAACAACAGTCTTCATCCTCCTCATCACCATACCCATCTCAACACAGTCGCACTCCAAAAATTAATCCTCCAAGTGCTTTAGCTAAATTGCCCGAATTTCCTTTTGCTCCTTCACCGTTTCAACCTACTTCCTCCACCTCTGGGAACCTTCCGATTATTCGTCATCGTTCTCCCGAACCAATATTAAATCAAAAAAAAAACAATAATAATAATAACGGTAGTGACAATGGTACAAATGCTAGGTCTGCTTCAATGGACACTTACAATAATAACAGACCTATTATATCATCAACATCGTCGTCAACGTCATCGTACAATTCCACCCAACCACATCGTTCCTCTCATGATCTTCATCATTCATCATTGCCTTCACCTCATAGAAGATCATCACAACCAAGTTTTGGTCCAAATTTTAATCTATTAAATTCTGAACCTACTAATAGATATAAAGTTAATAATAACAACAATAATACAATCTCAATATCTTCGCCATCATCACATCACCAGCATCACCAGCATCACCATCATCATCAAAGAACTCCTCCAACAAGGTCATCAACTTCTCCGTCACCTTCATCTTACACTATTAATAAATCATCATCGACATCATCATCAGACGTTAACAATAATCCTCCTTCCTCGGTAGGGATAATAAATAAGTCATCATCTTCATTACCGTCTTCACAAACACGTCCTCCGCCATTACCTGATCCGCCAGATAATAGTGACGGATCGTCAATGGAATATAAGAGAAGGAAAAGAAGCTAAAAATAATTATATGTATATACATATATATATATAATATAATATAAATGAAATATGATATGTATATATAATAATAATCTATATAAATATATATAAATATATATTTATATTCTTTTCTTTAAGAGGTTTTTTAGTAATCAAATTATTAAATCTTGATTGTGTTAATTCTTATAATAATAATCATAATACTATTATTACTTTTTTTGAATAGCGAGTATAAGTGTAGTAGTTGGCTACATATTAAATAGGAATATTGATAACAATGGTATTAGAATGATGATGATTGTAGCGGTGATAGCAATCAATAATATAGGAAAAAAAAAATTGAATTAGAAAATAATTATGATTTATGATTTATTAACGATGATGAAAAAAATCAATAAAAATTTTGAATTTTTGAATTGTGCACAAAACTGTGTCATGTGTGTGCGTGTGTAATACAGATAAAATTATTCTATTCCTGATCTCTTTTTTTACGTCATTTTATTAAACCATAAATCTGCTTTTTTTCCAACAAAAACAACTTTATTTTTTTTTATAACTATAACTTAACACTTTTGTGTAAACTTTTTTTGTACTAAATGACCAAGTTTTTTCCCGAAGGTAAGAGGAAAAAATACGGTTTATATATTGCTTTTCAAATTATATAAACAAATAAATTTAATTAATTGATGCATTATATATATGCATTACATGTATTTATAGATTATTATCCATTAGAAAAGTCACCATTATGTATTCATTGGCTTTTATCAATTCCACCACCTACAATAAAACTTTCAGATGTTGCGGTTAGATTATTTTTTTTCTATCATATACAATAATTGATAATGGACAATAATAATGATTTATATACTTCTTTTCCTATAATCATAGAAAAAACTTAAATCATTATTAGAATCCAATAAAACAAATAATAATAAATTAATAACTGATGATTCAATTAACGATTATAATGATATTAATAATAACAATAACACTCGGATAAATTTAAAAGAAAGGTATGTGCATTCTGTGATGATAAAAATTTATTCACTTTCTTACTTAATATATATATAGCTTGTATTTATTAATCAAATATATTTACACCATGTATTTATATATACATTAAAAAAAAAGTGAACATATTCGAAAATCAAATTTATTTGCTGAAATTGAACAAGATATAATTGAACAACATATAACATTACAACAACAACAGGTAATGGCACACGTTCACATACGCATATATATATATATCAATCAATCAAAATCTTTGTTGTAGTAGTAATAATAATAATAATAATAATAATAATAATAATAATAATAATAATAATAATTATAATAGTTTGCAGAATTTGAAAAACGTGAATTTCAACGAAAGGCCAAATTTATTTGTTCTGAATTTTGGTTTTCTACAGACGAAGAAATTGCCGAAGCATTAGAAGATTGTAACGGTGATGAGGTATATCTATTTTTCCAGGAAAAAATTAACTTTTTTGATTTTCTGTTTCTAATAAATATTAATATAATAAAAATAAAAACAATAGATGTTAGTAATTGAAAAAATGTTTAAGCATAATAGTGATTATTTTAAAGAATTACGTAGAAAAATCGTATTCAAGCATAATAAAGAAGATGGTAAGCAAGCAACAATCAATCAAATTATTCATTCGCTCAATAATTCAACCATTCAATCCAATAATCAAAACATTCATTTATCTAGAAAAATCAACAGTAGTTCATAAAAGTTTACCACTATTATCATCTCAAAAAGGACCAGTGGAAGAAATGCAAACTGATGACGATGATGACAAAATCATGACACCAAAAAGGCAACGAAAAAAATCCACAAAGACAACTAGAGATTCTTCAAGTCATTATAAGTAAATACAACGATGTATATATAACTATGATGATTTTTTTTTTTAAAAAAAAGGCAGCAGAATAGTAATTTTTAAATACATACATTTATGTATATAGACACTCAAGAATGAAAGGTCGTCTTACATTGGATGAGGCAGTGAAACAAGTTGAAAAAAATAATAGAAATTTTAATAAGGCATTTCAAGGATGGTCAGAAGCTCGTGTTAGAGCTTATAAATTAATTGACAAAAATCCGAATGCATACTATTATCGGTTCAATGCACCCGGTGAAGAACAAAGATTAGGAAGATGGGTTGAGGTAATTAATTAATAAAATTATTATTATTATTATTTGAACTTATTTGATAATACATATATATTGTAGGAAGAGGAAATATTATTCTTTAATAGATTGGCAGAATTAGGTAATGAATGTCAATGGGGAATATTTTCAATGGCAATTCCTGGTCGTGTTGGTTATCAAGTAAGTTCAATAACTTATTCTTTTTTTTTTATTTTTATTAACAAATTAAAAAATTATTATTACTATTCATTACCAGTGTTCCAATTTTTATCGATATTTAATTGAATCTGGAAGAATTAAAGATCCAAATTATGTAATTGGAAAAAATGGTAAGGCACAATATTTGTTTAAATCTATGAATAAACGAACAACCGAAAAGGAAGAAATGATTAGAAAACATTCAAAACATGAAAGTCGTGTTAGAAAAAGTAAAACTAGTAATATTCCTGAAAGTCATGTTTGTCCTAAACGAGAAAAATCAACAAAATCATTTGCCATCACCTCATCTACTACTACAAATGGAAAAAAACGAAAGAGAAATCCTATTAAAAATGGTGATAATGAAGATGATGTGGACAAGGAGAAAGAAGATAATGATAAATCTGGTAATTTTGTTTTGAAATCATGGAATGGTAGTAATAAAAAAAAAAAAAGAGTAAAATCACAACAACAAGACCTAATGCAAGATGTAGCAGGAACCGATGATGTAGATGTTATTGAACAAAATGACGATGATGAAAATCCATTGCCAGGTTTTATTGATACAATTTCATTTGAAGTAGTTAAACGTCCTGCAATCTCTCCATATGGGCATGTGATGGGGTAATAAAAAGTTATAATTAAGACTATTATAATTAAAAAATTTTCCGTAATTTTTATTTATTTAATGTGGGGGCGGGGGTTGTTTAGATATGATAGTTGGGTAAAATGTCTTTCTACAGGACCAAAGAAAAATATTTGTCCTTTAACCAAAAAACCTTTAAAAAAACGTGAACTTGTTATATTGACCAAGGATAACATAAATCAATACAGGTTGGTTTTTATTTGAGCGTATCAACAGATTTTTCAATTAATTAATTTAATATTGTTTTATTTTTAATAAAAAAAAATAGATCCCAAATTGTCAATTTAAATAGCCACTCCTGATTATTATTTAAGAGAGAAATAATAATTATCATATATACGTTAATTATTGATATAAATCTTAAAAGTATTTATTATTACAATTTGAAATTAGATATGATATTATATTAATAAATACCTTTAAGAATTGATTTATTTTATATATATATATATTATTATTATTAATTTCTTTATTCCATTTCATTATTTGCATCTTTAGAAGCTGAAATAATCATTATTGATATTAATTAATAAAAGAAAAAAAGAACGATAGTGTTTAATTTTTACAAATTATCTCAATATCATCAATATGTCAGACAAGTATTCATATTTAAAAAAGTCTTGATCATTTAAACTATATTTTTTATTTGCTGATTAATATCATTAAGTGATATCATGAATGATTCCGATAATTTTTCATGTTATTTAAAGTCAGTAAAGCAACAATTTCCAATGGGATATTATTATCCGGGTTCCATCCTAACAAAAAGGTACTTCGAGCTCAAAACCCCAAAATGAGTTATTGACATCATTATATTCTTTTGAATTGATGATTATAATTTGGTCAACATTCAATTAACAGAAAAGTGTCGTAAAGACCAAAATTTATAATAACAAAAAAGGAGTAACTGATTAATAAGGTTTGATAACTTAACCACCCAAACCAAAGATCTATATTCTCAAACATGAAATTCAACCTTTTAACAGGGGTGTCTGGGTGGTTGGGTGGCTATGTGTAACCCAATTTTAATAGATTGGTTTAACCTTAGGATCGACGTCTCAAATGGCAAGGTTAACCCTTGTTGTATATCCTTGGATTGGCTGGACTTTTCCCGAATAATCTTATAAATGAATGGCCTTCAAAATCGAATATCATCTCTTAATTAGGGTAAATTTTTGTGGTGATTCTATAATTATTTCAGGCAATAAAATATGTATATACCATCATCATCTCCGGGGTCTAAAAGGATTGAAAAATCATGAAGATCTTACTAATAGAAGGAGTCTCATTGCCTTTATTGGCCAAATTACAAATTTGGAGACGTCTGCAACAAAATCCTTACATGTATGTTTCTGATACAAAGTGAGTGATATTTCGATTTCAACTCAATTTTGGTCTGGGAACCTTATACCTTGATATTTTTTAAAAATCCATATATTAATATGTCACTTACAAATAAAAATTTCTCGATATTGCGGATAGCAATGATTCTTGCCTTTTTTGGATAGCCTAATTTTATGCGTAATAACGTAATGTATTTTTAATAATTAATAAATGCTGACAAATTTATTATGATTGATCAAAATCTTGAATTCGAAGAAGAAATGACGGAACAAGAAATTGTAAATATTTTGTTGGAACAACCCGAAGTTGAAGATAATGAGGATGCTGAGAAGATAAAGTGAACCGATTGTAACAAGTACAGAAGCTATAAATGGTTTGAAGAATGCACTTAAATGTATACAACAAAAAGATTTAGAAGTTTGATTCTCAAATGATTAAAAATGTATTGAAGTTAAAAAGAGAAATTTCTTATAGAAGTACCCAAGAAGCAAAACAATGTCGAATTAAGAATTTATGTCAACAATATATTAATATTATCGTTATATTTAGTGATGGGAATTTTTAACCCTACACTTAATAACTCCAAGTCATTAATAGTTAATAACCACTTATTAAACGTTGCACTCTGAGTGAGAGTTATTAATCCAAAAGATCCATTTTGTCAATCAATCCCAGTGTATAGAATTCAGCATGTGGAATGTGCTGTGCTAACCAAATTCAGCAGATTTGGTTAGCATGCACACTCTGCACACTGAATTTTATGCACAGTACTAAATTAATTATTAACTTGTTTATCAAATTAATATTTGATTAAACAGACAGATTTGCTACCAATAAGAGATCTGCATGTTTGTGTTTTTAACACTTAATAATAGAGTTATTAAGTACTTAAATAACTTGGTCATTTTTCAAAATAATTTTTACGCCCATCACTAGTTATTTTTTTTTATATTAAAATTTGTACGTATTTAATTTATAACACGTGATTTTATCATGTTTCGCTTCTCGGTTTAGCGGATAAATTTCCTGGAACCAACATGTCTGTTAAACCGAGACTCACTGTGTATCCATTTTACTCAAATTGTTTGATTTATTCGAATAGAAACTCTAACCTATTTTCATAGAGCCAACAGATCCAACCCAATTCTGAAAGCCTTTTTCATTTACGTTTTTGTCGCTGAAATATATTGGTTAATATTTTAGGGATTATGAACAAATTTTATGAAATACATGTAAAAACGAAATATGTAATAATTTTTTCAGATCACTTTGCTTTTTAAACAAATTTGAGATGATAATATTGAGAGAATAAATTTAATACTTTATTAACTATACATTGGATAAACACGTGATAACGTACTCTGTCTATTTGCATACAAACAAACTCATATACTCCCAAAAGTATACAAATAGACGGGTATAGCTCAAGTCATCTAAAACCGACCAATTTTATTCAAATATTTTTGAAGTCATCATATGGACACACAGCACTTTTGGACTCAAACTCTTCATAGTTTTAAATTCTATGAAAAGTTTGATGTAAAATATTTATTACTTAAAAGTTATGGTGGCTTGAATATTAGTAACTTTCTATCGTTAACTATTAAGGGATGATCTTCAATTTTTTAGGAGAGTATCATTCCCTATTTAAGAAATTTTTATTTCCTGAATTAGAAATGATATTCTAAAATTTGAGAAATTTTGCTATTTAGATGATGACTCGAGCTGTATGACCGACTGTACCTAATTTTTTTAGCGATCACCATTGATTATAATCTAAAAAAATTCTGTTAATATGGTCTTGTAATTTAAAGATGGGAACCGCGATTAGCAATTCAACTTTATATGCCGAATTAGTTGCAACTAGTCGCAATTAATCGAGGAGCCATCTTTATTGGTGATGACTAAATTTTAATCCGTGTGATACAATATTCATAATAAATTTTTTGTCCATTGTAAAACAACGATTTTTGAAATTTACAAGTGAATTTATAAGTGAATTAATTGAAAAATTAAAAAAAACATGAGCACTCCATTTATTTTGGAAAATGTATTTGGATTGATAGGAACTATATTTTGGTCTTTTCAACTGGCACCTCAGGGTTTGTTTTTATTATTGGATTATTTATCACTATATTTCAAATGTTTATGATATTAAATGTCATTATTATGTTAGCATACAAGAATTGGCATAATAAGAATACAAAAGGTAGGATTTCATTATTATGATCTAGTAATTGGGAATTTTAAATATTAACATAGATCTAATAAATGAAATAATAAAGGTTTATCACCTTTAATGATGTTATTATGGGTAAATATCATAAAGCAATTATTGATTGAAAATAATATATACATTTATACTAAAAAAATTTTACTTAGACAATATCGGGTTTGATGTTTGGGATATATTCAGTAGTGTTGGATTTATCAATACCATTAATACTTCAACCACAATTATTTCTGATGATAAGTTTCCTTTGTTATGCTCAATGTTTGTATTATGATCAATCAAAAATATTTATCGGAAGAAAATTGAAAATCGTTATGTTTTATGTTGTTGGAAGTTTGATTTTAGGTGGAATTCAAGTTGCTGGTATATTTGGAATTAGAGTAAAAATCATTTTGTTGACTTATTAGAGACATTAAAAAACACACATACATGAGGTTTTAATTTCTCATCATCATCTATACAGGAATCCAATAAACATAATGTAAAATGGCCAGAAGTTTTAGTTGGAATCTTATCTGTTGTCTTATTAACCAGTGGGTTTATGATGCAATTTATAGAAATTTATCGTAAGTCATGTGAATATTCAATAAGACAATTTGCTTTTGTTTTTTCGCTAAATTACAATATCATTAAGTTTTCTTCTCAATAAAAAATAGGGATTAAATTAGTAAGAGGTGTTTCACTTATTTTCTTAACTATTGACATGTTGGGATCTGTGTTCTCTATTGTGAGTTTAGGTAATCATTGAAGTAAAATAAAATTATGTGTAAAGAAAAAATGTTCTGCTTGGCTAATAATTTTTTTTTTTTTAGTATTTCGACCACCACCGTTTGATCTATTAGCATCATTCACATACGTATCAGTGCTTGTTTGTGATGTTGTGATAATAATTCTATATTATTTACTTAATTGGATAGATTCTCGACGTTGTCATGAAAATAGTCTTAAAGAAGAACTTGGTGATAATACAGTAACCATGAGTAATGATAGGAGAAATCTCAATCAAAAAGAAAAGAAAAATTCTGAAGTTCAAGAATAACTAGAAAAGTTTTTTTATTATGAAGTAAAGACATCACAATGAGTTTGGTTATTATTTCTTATAGTAGTTAATTTATTATTTAATAAGTTAATTTATCGCCATATTAATGTCGCTAATATCACTCATAAATTAATTGGTTACAAACTTCATAAACAACATATACATTTATACGTTATTCTTATTCAAAGTTTTGTTTACGCGATCGCCTTTACTTTAATAATACAAATAAAAAGAAAGTGATAAATGATCCAAGATCTCATTGGTTGATACAATTTCCAGAACATTAATTCAGTAAAGGAAAGCCACAAAAAACATAGTAACCCGTGATGTAACCGCATTATATCATGTATTTAATTCATACATAAATAAATAAATTTTTTTCTTCTCTAAGAAAATTTTTGTATTCATGTACGTCGGATTTGGATTTTATTGCGATCAAGATCTACCCAATTAATACATTATGATCGATGAATTTTTCCAAAGGGAAACCTTGGAGGAAAAATGAAATATATTAGTACATGGGTTTCTTCATTGCACAAAATGATAAATGTATAGAGAACAGATATTAGACACATTTCGTCTACAATCTCTAAGAGAATTCTTAACTACAATCTTAACGCAGTTAAGAATATGAAGGTTGGTGGTGATTCACAATAGTAGTTATATCGATCATCTGTTTACAAAATATAGTATCCAATTATTCAATCGTGTCTGGATATTTATTGGTTTTTGGTCTGTTTACCAATTTGATATCAGTATAATATCCAAGTATCTGCGATATTATTATTATCCGACAGGTATTAGTATAACACAACTAACTATACAGAAGAAGTAATAATCCATTTTAAGTGTGACTTGGTGGATACATTATAGGATTCTCCAAAAATAAATTAAATAAGCAATGAATTGATAATTAATTATAATGAATAATTGATTTCATCAATAATTATTATATTGTTTGATTAACTTGTGTAAATAAACAAAGATTGCTTTTATAATTTTTATATTATAAAATAGTTCGTATATATAGAAGAAACAAGATTTTCTATAAAATAATTCTAAATCTATTTATACTATGTAAGTAATTAAATAAATTAATAAAGATTATGGTTACAATGTAAAGCTAAACATATTTATTATATATGAATGTTAATTTCATTCTTAAATAAAGATATTATAGAATGAAAAAGAAAAGCAAGGAAAAGGAATCATAATCATAATAATAGTAATTTATTATATTATCAATCATATTATTTTATTAACAAAATAACTTTACCTTTCTTATTATTATTATACAATTTCCTTTTTGCTTTTAATAATAAATGGATAAAAAAATAGAACATCATTTGTATTTAGGGATGAAACATTTCTCCATGATCACTAGAAGTAATAGCCTCATATTTCCTAGCCAATATTTTAGATAACACTAGGTACAAACATACCAAAGTTACTATTATCCAATTTCTCCATTTATCAAATAAACTCCTTTGTACATTATTATTGTTGTTGTTGTTGCTATTTGATTGATTTATATTATTTTCATTTTCTGATCCAAGATTTTGACTTAATAGTTTACTACGTTTTTTGATTTGATTATTGTTTTGGAGTAAATTATTAGATGTCGTTGTTTCTTTTAATAATTGAGTATCAAATTTATTATTATTATTTGCCACATTAGGTGTCGATGATGATGTTGTTGTTGATGATGTTGATGATGTTGATGATGTTGATGATGTTGATGATGATGATGATGATGATAAATTATTACTATTATTAATTGGATATAGAATTTCAACCGGTACTGTTTCTGTTACACAAAGTTCAGAAAATATTTCTATAATTTATCAAAATATATATATATATATTAATTATTATGATAATAGCATTAACAATGTCAATATTGTCATCATCATCATCATCATTGTTACCTCTAAATTTTGGATTCTTCAAATTGAACTGGTGCGACCTTGAAGCATATGTTTTTTTATCAATGTCTGATGTTTTAATACTACCTGTTGTGGTTTCATCACTAGTCTATATAATTAAAAATTTTAAATAGATAAATTTATATTTATTATGACAAATATGGAAAAGTAATGATGACGATGATAATAAAAGAATTATTATGTAACCATAAAGCTTAATAATCCATTTAATATGGTTGCAACACCCCAACTAGGATTCCAAGAACTTGGATGAAAATCTGACATTGACAAACACAGCCTTGTATCAGTTTGAAATCGTCCTAACAGCAACAACAGTAATAATGTTATATTATTGTTAATATAAACAATAAATAGATTATAAGTTATAAGTTTCTTTTAATTATTATTTTTTATTTTGATTTACCAGAAGGCGTTGTCATGCGAATTGAAGGCGGCTTAAAAGGATATTCAACTGGAAATTGTAAAACGCCTTTGTTTATATAATTTATCAAATTAATATATAAATAAATAAATTTACATCAGAGAAAAAAAGATCTATTAATTTAAATTAGTTACCATGATATTCTCCATTATGATAAGGTGTATCTTGTGGACCACGAATAACATAATGCCTATTAAAAATAAAAAAATAGTAAATAATTTATTACAATAATGACAAAAAATTTGAATTAATGATATTTACCATTCCAAAATATTGTTTTCTAAGGGTTTAGCTATTAAATATGGCACTGGATTCTTTTTGAATTTTAAAAGATGAAAGTATAAGAACTTTTATACATACATTATAGGAAATAGATTAATACAAACGACAATACTTGTCAATCGCATGTACATTTTGTATAGATATATATTCCTTTGTTAATCTTTTGAATGCTGCTTTAGTGGCCATTGTCTATTCAAATGATGCAAATTTAAAATCGCGTTCTTATAAATTGTTGAAAGTCACAAGAAAAAAAAAAGAGTAAACTCGGTTTAATAATGAATGGTTAAAAGAGGTATATAAATTTAAATTCTGGAATTAAATTTTCAGTGTTAGGAATGTGGCGTGTAACGTTATACGTTATAATTAGTATCTATATTAATATATATATATATAACGGTCAATGATTATCACATGACTTTAAAAGATTATAAGGAGGACAGTTTTGGTTTTGTGAAGTGTATTGGCCGTTCAAATTTAAAAAAACTGTTTATTATTATTATAGTGCAAGACACCTAGTCCCACAACTTTTTATTGGTCTTGTAGATCCTTCTCTAACTCCAAAAATGGAAATGTAACACCAAAAAAATAAGCCGTAATTTTGAAGCTAAGACCT
>CAUDNR010001834.1:0-10519 GCA_958430865.1 Entrophospora sp. SA101 | reverse complement strand
ATATATAGTTGCCGAAATTTTAAATAAAATAGCAAAGTTACCCAACTTTAAACCATTATAACTTTTTTTTTAATTAAATAACTCAAAAAAAACTTTCTATTACATTATTTTTCATGTCTAGAATATTGCAAAAATAGAGAGTTTTTGGTAAATAGCCCATATTTAATAAAGTATCAGCACTTAAAGATTGGCAACATTTGGTGATGTCTTTAGATGATTGCCACTATAGTATCATTGCTAAATTTTTAGACTAGTTTTTGATCATCGTTACTAAATTTAGACTAATACTCGGCAATCATATCTAAATTTGGAAGTAAGAAAATTAATTTTAGCCAAAATCACGTGAAACCCTTTTTTAAAAAATTTTATTGCATTTTTGAACGAATCACGAAATCGCGATTTTTAAAATTTGAGCGTGTGGCGCAGCAATAAGAGTCTTTAGACCGAGCCAACCATATAGATAGGGATGTTAAACAGTTGACTCAACCGTGGTTGAACCGCGGTTTGTCGATCTGATCTACATAAATAACCAATTAAATTTTAATCATGATAAATGTAACGATTTTAAATAAAATAAATAAGAAATAGTCTAAACATTATAGTCAAACAAATTATTTATTTATTTTACTATTAAGTTTAGAAACATTTGGATAGATGAGATTATCTGTCTGTATTTTATTATAATAATAATATTTTTACTACAATTAAAATATTTGTAAGCGTTTAATTCGTTTTTGAAGTAATTCTTTACATATAATGTCTAATGACAATGATTTTTCTGACAACAACAATAATTATCTTCCTGAGTTTGAAATTAATCAATTTAACTCAGATATAATTAATGAGTTTATTACAGATGTTCAATATAATCTAGATTATCAACATTAAATTTAACAGAACAAGAAAACAATGATGACAATGATGACAATGACTCTATTTTAGATAATATAACAAATATTTGCTCATCATCTTCTTCTACAATAGAAAGTCTATCTTCAATTAATAATATTTGCTCATCTCCTGCAATGGAAAATATATCTTTAAATAATAAAAGTAAAACAACATCTGCAGTTTGGAATTTTATGTATAAAAAATATAATAGTCAAAATGAAGTTATAGGAATTGTTTGTAGTTTATGTGAAAAAAATTATGCAAAAAAATCATCAACACGACCACTTATGGATCATTTAACAAAAGAACATAGTAATATTCTTTCTACAACAAATCAATTACAAAAACCATATAAAGAAAATGATAATAAAAGAATAAAAGAATGTACAGATGCTGTTATTAATTTTATTGTTGGGTTCCAAATGCCATTTTCAGTTGTAGGAAATTTTTGGTTTAAAAAATTATGCAATATCTTTGATTCACGATATATCTTACCAACATGTCAATCTTTACAAAATCAAATTTATCAAAGATTTGAAAATCATCGTAATTTAATTGCAAAAGAATTATCAGAGCTTACAGTAAAAGTATCATTAACTGCAGATATCTGGACATCCATATCAAATCAAGCATATCTTGGTATAACTATACATTACATTAATAATAATTGGAAGTTATGTCATTATCTTCTTGATTTAATTCATTTTGTACATGAACTAAGGATACTTTTGATGATGGTTGCTACCATCTTTGCGTCATATAAAAACAATTGCAACCACCACCTTTACAACCATTTTGTTTCCTTTTTTGGATTGCGACATGGAACACTAACATGAACATACTGCTATGAGAATTAAAGAAAAGCTTTTTCAATTAATTAATGAAATGAATCTTAATGATAAAGTCCTTAATTGTTTAGTTAATAATAATAAAAAAATTTTAGAATCAATTTATCTTAATAATAATGAGTGGGAAGAAGTTCAATCAATGATAATTTTATTAGATCCTATGTATAAAGCAACTAAAATGCTATCATCTTCATCATACCCAACTGTTAGTGATATTTGGTTAACTTTCATAGGAATTTTTCAACACATTGAGTTATATATAGAAAATCAAAATCATTCAATTGAAAAATGTATGATGGCAGATTCTATACGTAAAAAACTAGAAGATTATTGGACAATTATAACAATTATAGATAAATCTACTATTATTTCAACTTTATTAGATCCTTGTTCAAAATTACTCACTTTTTCAATAGAAGAAAAAAGAAATCAAGCTATTAATATGCTTCATTCTAAAATGAATAATTATACATCAAAATTAAAAACTCAAATTCTGAAAATAATATTTTAAAATCTTCTAGTACTAGATTATTTTTTGAAAATTTAATTACACAACAAAATAATCAAGTTAATCAAGCTCAACCTTGACCAATCGAAGATGAGTTAGAAAGATATTTAGCTTTACCATCAGTATCTTCAGATTCATTACTTTGGTGGAGCCAATATGAAGATAAATTTCCAGTTTTATCTAAAATAGCACAAGATTACCTTGCTATTCAAGGAACAAGTGTTCCATGTGAGCAAGCTTTCTAAATGGCAGCCCACACAATTACAAAAATTCATAATTGTCTTCATCCCAATACAGCACATGCTGCTTTATGCTTAAAAAGTTGGATAGATTATGAAGCAAGTATGTTATAATCAATCTAGTTTTTAATTTTTAATTATATTATATTTTATTTTTTTTTTTTTTTTTTGTTTTAGGAATGAATAATTAATGTTTTTGTCATTTTAAAATTAATAAATATAAATTGTATTTCATGTATATATTATATTAAAAATCGTTGTTAAAATTAACCACTCATATTTAAAGTATGTGATCAACAACGGTTATTAAAATTGACCAATCAGATCTTAGTATATGATCGACAAACCGCGGTTCAAACCGGTCTAACACGGTTTTTAAACCGAACCGAACCGACTCAACCATTTAACATCCCTACATATATAACATTGTAACGGTTGCGCCGCATATCGTGTAATGTTATACTGAAGATCTTTATATTCATATTTCTACTTATGTATTTCATGTATTACTCATCTGATGTAAATAATTATTTAGAATTAGTAATTAGTTGATAAGCATATTATTGAAGAGTAGAATAGCACATATCATGTTATTTGTACTGCCCCAAGAGGTATAAATACATTTGGCTTTAGACCAAGTTAGAAAGAATAATTGAATAATTGTTAATATTTTGATAACAAACTTGATAACAATAACATAATAATAACTCTTAATAAATATATAACCCTTACATAAAATAGTCTTTGACTATAAGTAACTAATAAACCCAGTGTGATTAACCCCCAGCCTTCTAATGATTAATGGTCTGGCCAACCTTTAATTATTAGTTGGGAACCCTTTCGATTATCCAAACTTCAGGTTGTAAGGTAAAAGAGTTATTGGCTCTAAATTGAAGGTTCTAGGAAAACCAGACATGTGCCATTCGTAGGCTATCTAGACTAAGGTTGTAAGATAGTGAAATCAACTGTAAATCAGAGGTTCTAAGAAAACCAGACATTTGGGCTTAGGGTCAATAGGCTGTAATTCAGGGGCCAGCTGTGTGCCAAACATAAGAATTACCTGGTAAGTGAGTAACTTAGATCACACACTCACAGTATATTTTAAATCTTTTAATTGATAAAGCTGAAATTGTTTTTGAAAAAAGATAGTTTTGTCCAATACATATAATAAGTATCTAAATCAATCTACTTTATTTTAAAATCTCACAATTTCAGCCATTAAAATTAGTTTCGTCAAAGTTTAGGCCAATTAATTTTGGCAATTTTGACACACTAAGCATAGTTTCAGTCACCATCACTAGCTTGAATTAAGTTGAGTTGAATCAGTTTGAATCAAATTATATATTTGAATCAGTTCAAATCAAATTGAATTGAATCAGTTCGAATCGAATTATATATACTTAATATTCAAATCAAATCAGAATACAATTCAAATTTGATTTAATTTGATTCGAACTGATTCAAATTAAAAATTAGGTGATTCAATTTGATTCAAATCAGTTTGAATTTCATTGATACGTATGTTTGGAGCATTAAATTGAATGTTGATATAAAGATAAACATCCAGCTTCATTGTATGTCAAAAAATTTTTGCTTGAGAAGGTTTTTGTGCAAAGGGTTTGGTGCCTTTATTTTGCTTCCTGCAGATAATGGATGGTGAATTTTATGTTAAAATACTCAAAAATCATCTTGGAGAGAAGTGATGCTTTCAGCAAGGTAACAATCCCAAGCACACAAGTCAAGTAGCTAAAACATTTCTTGCTGATAATGTGCCTAAGGTTATGGATTGGCTTTCTTGTAGTCCTGACTTAACCCTATAGAAAACTTATGGGCCATTGTTAAACACAATGTTTAAAAATGAATTCAGATGATTTGGAGAGGTTTTTGACAGAGGAATGGAATTCTACTCAAAAATTTGTTTTAAATTCAATGAAATGCTGTTGTGAGTTGGTTATTGAAAGTAATTGCAAAAAAATCAAATTTTAAGTCTAATAAAGTTCATTCTGTAGCTTTTTTGCTTTTAAATGGTATATTTATCATTGGGTTTGATGTGACTTTCATGAACCTATGACGAATTAGTAAAGTTAAGTTTTTTGCCACACACTGTATTATCCAAAAACCTACATCTGCTTGTTACAAAATCAACTGTTGTCAATAAACTACAGATATAATAATAATAATAGAGTTAATAACACAAGCAAATATATGATAATTATGATGATAATAAATTATAATTTACTAAATTACAATGCTTCAAAGGCTTCAATAGGTAGTAAATCAATTTAGTCATGCTCTCCATTCTCTTGCATTTGACCCATAATATGAATGTGGCTTTATTTCACCTGCTGGAACAAAATTTACAATTATACCTGTTATGGAATGAAAAAAAATCAATGTACTATTGCTTTAAATTTTATAAAAAAAGGAAAATTTGACTGATTTCATTGAATGAAGTAAAATAATCATGTGTAACTGGAGATGAAGAGGTGGAGGAAGATATAACTGAAGAACATATAATTGCTTTAGACTTTAAAAATGCTTATGATTTAATTAAAGATTGGTAAATTTCAAAAATGTGTAGACTTTACTCCAAAACAAAATAACAAATATTTATTTCCATCCAGTTTTTCTTTTCGCATACACTCCTTTTTTCTATAAAACAATTGAAATTAGCATAAGATATTGAATGTCACTTTTGTCACATTTGATCTGCAACAGTGTCCACTATGCTGTGTAGCGAGTGATTTAAAAGAGGCTCGGGAATTATTTATCCTCGTCGATCATATATAAAATCACATGACTACACTCTGCCCTTTTAAAATCTTTTGTATATAATAAATAAACCATTGAACCAAAAAAAAATTTTTCTTTTTTTAATAAAATTTTAAATAAATATACGTAAAGAATAAAAAAATTAATTTGGAAAAAAGGAAATAAATATCGCTCTTAACGGGTCAACTCACGAGCTGAACCAAGCCAAGCTCTTTGTATATGTGTGCGGCCTTAATAATATTTTCACATCTTATTTGACTCACGAGCCAAGACGGGCTGGCTCACCCGGAGCTCTAGGAGTAATAAATTTATACTTGACATAACCTTACTGTACAAAATCCATATGGATAAATTCCTTGATACCAATTCCCAAATGTGCTTCTTGTTAGTCTAGGGTGTGTTGCCCTATTTTTTTTTTTTTTCAAAATAAAAAAAATATAATTAATATACATATACTACTAGCAAAAAATTAAATATAATTCATAAAAAAATAAGATTTTTGCTTACCATGAGCCACCCAAAATTACATGTTTATCATCAAAGAAATTTGCCGAATAACCAGGACAAAGTTTACTAGGTTTAAATCCCGAGTGTTTAACAAATTCACTTGATGTCCATTCCCATCCAGATCCTAATGTTTGAATTTTATCACTATTGTTTGGCACATCAACTGGATGCCATTTCTTAAACCCTACGTTTGATTTTAAGTCCATTGGTGATGATGATGATGATGATGATTTATGTATTGCATAGAATGCGCTTAATTCCTCTTCTGTTGGCAATCTCATCTTTTTCCATGCTGCGTATTTACATGCTTGTTCTTGACTCAACATAACTGGCCAATTCATTGCAACATTCATTTTAATTGGTCCGAATAATGTTCTAACTTTATAATCGAATAGTGATGGATCAATTGGAACCCATGATGCTGGGTATTCTTTGTTAACTGTTGCCCTCATAAATTCAAGATATTCTCCATTAGTCACTGGCCTTGAATGGATTTTAAAAGATTCAATACTAACTTCTCTTCTAGGTGACTCATTATACCACCCAAATTCTTTACACAAATCATATTGCTCATCATCTTTATATTCATCGTTATCATGACCTAGTGTAATAGTTTGTCTTGGAACTGTTGTCAATTTAGGTTCTGGTGCTGGAGTGCTCGCTTCTTTCCATTTAGGTATCACAACTCCTTTTGGCTGTAAAGTAGACGATGATTGTATCAACATATAAAGAACCGTCTCAAGATGCATAGCTTCATGTTCGAATACCATTGATAACACTCTTCCTAAACTTCTTTTCATGGTTATTTTTCCTTCATGCACTTGTTCATATACAGAAACAAGTCTTTTCCTAACTTTATCACGAAAATCTATAACTTTATCAATTCCTGGCCATTCAACTGGTGTTACTGAATGTGCATTGGAATAAAGACCCCTTTTAAAAATTTCTATAAAATTTTTTGGTTCAGTATTTTTTTCATTGTGATATTTGGAAAGATAGATATCCATAAATGCTGAAACATGTCCTAAATAAAATATAAGTGGATTTCTAAGGTCGGTAGGTTTTTCAAGTAGCATTTTTGATGAGATCATACTCATTAATATTGTGTCCCATGATTTCCATAATTCTTTCCATTCTTCTAATGTTGGTATAAATTCTCGCGACGAAACATCATCGCTACCGTGACTAAAATAAAATGGTGGTTTACTTAACAGATGGAGGTCATATTGAGATTGTGTATCTGTCCAACTTTCAACATGAGAAAGTCTTACTTTATGAAAAAGTTGATCCAGATCTTTTTCATCATATTTATATGAATATTCAACATGAATCAATTCGTCTTTTTTCAAACTTATTACAATTTCTTTCTCTTCTCCTCCTTGTTGGTGATTATATTTCAACGTCATATCTTTCTTAGATTTATAATGAGATTCATGTCTACCTTCGATCTCGTTATAGAATGAATCATACTCAAAATCATTAGGATCAATGAAATTTTTTTGACCAAGAATAGTATTAACATGATTTAACCCATTGATAATGAAGTCTCTTGTAACACCTTTAGGGTCATCATATGCAATTCTGATTTTATCAGGATCATTTTTTCTGTCAATACCAACCAAAAATAAATCACCAGGATCCATAGATTGATTTTGAAGCCTTATGATAAAATCCGCTCCATCTTCTCTAGTAGAATTTCCTAATGATGAACCTAACCATAAAATTGTTTTAGACAATTTATCACCACTATTGCCATTAGAACTACCATTAGAATCGCCATTAGAATAACCATTAGCACAGTTATTGTTATCACTTAAAGAACCAATAAATTTGATCCCATCTTCATAAGTTCCCCAAAGACCCATAAGTTTAATGTTTTCGTAATTTCCAAGTGAACTTAAAGATTTTTTAAGTTCGTATTCCATAAGATCAAGAGCATAGTAGGTTATATTTTTTTTCTTTTTTTCCAATGAATCAAGAATTAGTTTGGTCTTACGTAGCGATCTAAACAATTATGGTTATAAACGAGAATATTCTTTGATTAACATCTTCCTTCGATCACATGAATTTAATAATTTTTGGATAATAATGAAACAAAAATTACCCTGAACCAAGTTCAATGACCACACTATTATCTTTGATGTGATCAACAATACGATCCGCCTCATTTTTCAAAATTTCGATTTCTGCATTAGTTAGGTAATATTCTTTGAGGTGAGTAATTTCATCAAATAATTGTAATCCTCTATCATCGTATAACAAAAAGGTAGGAATGGTTTTTATGACATTTTCAGGTTTATTTAAACCATTAATGATTGCTTCAATTAGTGATTCTTTACTAAATGTATATTCACGAATATCGATAATTTGAAAATTGGATTCTGTTGGTTGGGATGTTGTCATTTTTATTCGTTTTTTGTTAACTTTTTTTTTTCTGTTTTACTTCATTATATAGGAAAGTTGTATGACAGATCACGTGGCAAAAGCTTCCAACATATTGTGTGTATTATTTAATTTAATGAAAGGGCTTAACCATATATGTTTAATCTTTCGTATTTGGTCATAAAAAAAAATATTTAATTTGATTAATTGATTGATTTGATTGATTTGATAATTGATTGATTCAATGTTAGATAAATTTTTTTAAAAAATCAGCATAGCGTGCGTGCTTAACGCTGCTCATTACTTAATATATTTAAACAATTAGTAAAAAAAAAAATTTTTTCACAAATTCTAATATTTAAATGCTTGTAATCAACCATAATGCCGTTTCCTCTCAATTTCATTGGATCTATTAATGTAACATTGACCAGACCAAAATTGCTGACCCGATCCTAATTTTTAATTACTAGACAAAAAGAGAAATGTATTACATTGAAAACTTGACAAGAAAAAACGGTTCAATGAGTATAATAATAATAATAATAATAATAATAATAATAATAATAATAATAATAAAGTAATACAATAATAACAACTAATAAAAAGTTCACATGTTATTATTATGCACTCCTTCCAAAAAGTCACGGACCACCCCAAAAATTTCATACAATTATGCACAAAAAGGTTAATATCAAGCTTTGTTACTTTTTGGTTTCTTTGTTTTTCATAATATTTTATTGGGCTCAGGTCAGGTAACTGTGAAGGCAGATCCTCAAATCTTATGCTTAATTTTCTCGGTAAATGTTTTCCTCATGATCTCCATTATGATTTACAGTTGGTATCAATTTTTTTGCTCAAAATGTGTATCAAGAAATCCACCAAACACGATTTGGACCATCACTGTTAAAAACTGCAAACCCAGTTTCATCGGACAAAAGAACATTTCCAATTGATTGCGTTTGCCTCTCTAGCACCAATTGAGTTGTGTTATCTTGGAACGAGAAGAAAATCAATGATTTACAATGTGCTATGTTCTTTTTCAGCTTAGTGCAACAAATCAAATAAAAAAAATTGATCAACTTTAAATCTTATCTGAAAAAAATAGAGACAATATTGAATAGTTCTACAATCCATCATCGAGATAAATTACTGGTTTCAAGGTTATATGCTTTTAAAAATCGTGTGTTTTATATGTTACATATAAAAGTTTCCAAATTTGAAATATTTTAAGTTTATCTGAAATTTTTAAAAGCAAATTATCTCAAATGTCGTCTCTTTTTTTTTTCAAACAAGCATTCAATATTTCCCAATTTAGCTTTAAAATTATTTGGTATGTTGAAGTGACCCGCACCATACTATGCCGATTTTTATGGACAATGTTTTTCATTAGGGAGCCCAAGTTGAGGTGCAGTACTTGTTGTATGTGTAAGTATTATGGATTGTATTCCTATGCAAAAAATTTGACCATGAATTTCTTTATTCGCTAATTAAGATTATTTACTAATACTAACCATGCATAGAATTTTCGATAAGTTGGCCATCCATTTATATTATAAATACTTTAAACAATCGAGTGAAAGGATCGAGTTTACCCATGTATTTATAAAAAAAATGTCTTGAATCTTTGATTGTCATAGATTTAAACCAAAAAGAAAAGATTGAGCAAATAATTGAAAAAGAACGAATTAAGTTTGCACAATGATGAAATGTTGTGTTCCACAAGTTTCGTCCACATGTAAAACTTGATAAGGTTGATGGATGGAAATTTAGATTTAAAAAAAGAAGCAACATATTTTAATTCTTCTTATTTTTTTTTTTTTTATTAAAAAAAAAACAATGATGGGATAAAAAAATTCACACCAAAAAGAATGCTTTAATTTACTCATTATTTATAAAGGCTTTGGTCTTAAAGATGATGACAATAAATTAATTGACAAATTACAAAATCGTATTATTTTATATTTAAGTATTGTTTAGTTTCTAAAACAAGTCAGATTTAAGATTAACCGGTTAAGATAGTAGATCACTCTTAATATTAATTAGTAATTGTAAAAATTTAAAACAACAATTTGATTGTAAATCTTTGTTAGATGAAGCCACATTCAAATGGAGAGTAGCCCTCATCCACAACCTTCTATTCGTGTAACCCTTTACAATCCTTTTTTACTCAGTGTTGGAAGTTCAACAAAAAATCTATTTTTAGTAACAACCCTGATAAATTTGGTTACACGTATGTTTTATTAGAGATTATTATTGAGTAAAAAAAAAAAAAATATGGTGCGCGAAGTCTATAAGCACCATTTACTGTGCCACACTGCCAAATTTCACCAAAAACTCAAAAACCAAAATTTGAAAATCATTCAAAAAATAAT
>CAUDNR010001824.1:54412-83387 GCA_958430865.1 Entrophospora sp. SA101 | reverse complement strand
GCGGCTACTATTATTACTGTTCACTTTTATTTTCTTGACGTTTGTATCTAAATTTACTAGGTTCATGTCTTTCGAGACAATCATTTCTGCAAGAGACTGTTTAGTTTTGCTGCTAGCTTAATTTACACAACCAGTAGTTTACGCTTCTATATAAAATTGACATTATTTTATTTTGACTAAAATATTTGAAATGGATATTTAAATAGGGATAGAGTCTATATCAAAAGATACAAAAAAATAATTTGCAATCAAATGAGTACCACCACCTTTGTCATTAAAGAGCTTGTTATATTATAGTGAGTGGCCTTATACTTTTGCAATAATACATACTTCTGTCTAAATCATTGACAACGTTGCCGATTACATTGTAATGAAGATTGAGAAAATCATTTTCTGTAACTTGGAGGTGAATTCAGCTGAACATAATAAGAATTGATGGTGGTGGGTGGATCACATTTCTGAGAGGAATATTTATATTGATATTGTTACAATTATTAGTTGAGGAAAGATACAGTAATTGTAAACGTTTAGTAATTTTTCTTTTGTTAGTGGATGGATTATTTGTTCCAACCATTAGCTTAAATTACTATTATTTTATATAATGGTGATTATAGCTGTTAATGTTTTAAAAAAAAAACACTTGGAAAAGTTTGAATGAATAATACTGAAAATTTAAATATATGTATCTTTTTAGTAGAATTACAATGATTAGAAAATAATCATTAACTATGCCATAATTGGCATTTATGATTTTTCTGTTTTGGCTAACATCAAAATTGAGAAATTTTGACCGCTTTGGCCAATTTTTTTAGCTGGTCAAACAGCCAAAAGGCTATTGGTCGCGAGCATGATAATGATAAAGGAATAGATGCGTCTAGTCATATAAATATACAAGTTTTTAGCGCGACTAATTTGTTTAAAAACATAATGAAATTTCAACCTGAGCCTTCTGTAACTTCATGGTTTGTCAGCCCATTGACATTGCTTAAATTTAGAGGATTGGTAACAGTTTATGCATGGGTAATATTATTGTTAGGTTTATTTTTTGAAACCATCACTTACTTTTTTTATTTTTGAAAATTGGAGTCATGTTGGATTATTAATTTATTTTACTGTAAGATTTTCTATTTTTATATTTTTTTGAGAATTGAAGTAAATGTATAATTTTTAAAATCACAAATATAAAGATTGCATTTCATCATTCAATAAAATATGTAAATCCAAAACAACAAGTTCATTTAACAAATCTCCGAAATCCTTTAATTGGGCATTCTGGTTACTTCATCATTCAGTTGTACATTATCAGTAAGTTTTTTTATTCAAAAATATATTGCTTTTATATATATATTTCAATAATAATGGTGATGATTATGATGATTATGATGGTTCTATTCTATCAATTCTGCGTTGGGTGCCTCTTGTCAAATATTTCCAAAATTTTAAATATTCTCCAATAGTTTTGTGTCTTTGGATATCAAGATATGGTCTAGATGTTGTTTTCGGACTAAGTGAGCTGTTCTTAAATAAACAAATAATCTTATATCGATTTTTTCTTCTGACAATATCTTTAGTAGTATTGTACGTTTTTGAAGTATGAATAATTTATGCAAGGTAAGTAAAATCGTCATAAATCATGAAAAATCAAAACATCATGTTATGATTTAATTATTTAAATTTAAATTTGGACTTGGGTCTCTTGTATTTGTTGATGGGAATGTTGGTCCGGAGATTGCTATTTGGTGTGTTTTATTTATTAGTTGTAGGTTACTTTATTTCATATATAGTAGCATTTTGGACCCACAAATTGAGAGATTTTACTTGGAAGAAGATATAAAAACATAGAGAAGACAAACGAACAAACTGCAGATACCATTGTAACAGAACAAAACGCAATAGAACAAAATCCTCAATCACTAATCATTGTAAAATGACAAGTTCAAGTTTTTTAAATTCGATTATTTTTATTCTTTGTATCATATATTATTAATATATTTGTATCTTTATTATCCCTTTTGGTTTGTCATTCTTCTTGATTCATTTCTTTAAATACAATTTCTCTCTAAATTGTATATTTTTCAACACATAAGTTGTATATTATTTATTTACAAATCGATAAAGCTTTTAACTCATAATTTCAATTACAAGTGGTGTAGGCAAGCTGTGGACTTTCTGTTTTTTTTTTTTTTTTTTTGTTATAATTATTGATTTTTGATGCTTCACACATTCCCAAATGACCAACCAACCTATCAATCAATTTATCGACCGTTTATATAAAATTTTCCTTTTTCTTTCTATAAATTGAAGTCATGTGATTTAAGCTTTCTTCAAAGTCATGGATATCTGGATTTAGTTCTCATCACAAAAAACAAGCAGCTGAAATTTGCTAGCGCAAGCTCTAATTATTTTTCTTGTCTAACTTCAAGAGTAAAGCCTTTACAAGTAGTGATGGTGGCCGAAACTAACTCATAGTTTAGGCATTTAGGCAATTTTGGTTTAGGCCTAATTTCTATGAAAATTTTCTGGCGAAATTGACGAAATTCCTAAACTACGGAAAAAACCAAACGGACAATTAGAGCCTACTATAAGCAAGTATCAGTAGAGGAAGTTTTATTAATTGATGACTTTTGTGTTTAAAAAAAATGGTACTACAAAATAATTTTTTTTATGAAACAAATGCCAAAGAACATATTTATGCATATTTTTTTTTAAAAAGAATATCGAAAACAAAGGGTTGCTCTTGGAATAATATATAGCCTCTATGTCATTAAAATTAACTGTTGTATCCACCTAATGATATTAGTATTCACCGATTATTCGGATAATCGATCATTCACCAAATATCCGCCTAATACTAATATCCACTGGATATCCGTTGAATATTCATTGATTTAAATTTACTTAAAAAAATATTATAATAAATTTAATGACAATTATTTATTCATCAAGAAAGATATTTTCAATACATTTCAAAGAAATACGATCCTTTCAAATAACAATGGATTCAACAATTTTGTTCATTTAGCTGTCATCGTGTTTCCGGCTTCATTAAATAGACACTCGCTTGGAGTAGAAGTTGCTGCAATGCATAATTGTTTTTTTAGCTAATAATGACATAGTTGGGTATTCATATTACTTGGCATTATATTGTTACAATAGAAACAATGTTGATGATAGTGTAATAGTGGATAAAATGGTATTTACATTATTAAAAAAAAATTTCATTTATAATTTTTATTTTTTATATTGTGTACCGATTAAATTTTCAACACCTGATTTAATTAACCAATGAAAATTTTCAACACAACCACTGATTAAAATAACAAAATGATTTTTTCAGTAACTCAAATGATTTGAACTTTTATTCAAATAAAACTATTTCGTAACTTTGAAACTGTTTTAAACTCCAAAACTATTTTAAAACTTTGAAATCATTTCAAAACTCTAAAACTTTAAAAAAAGCAAATGACATCATGAGAAAAAGTTTAAATTTTTTGATTTTTGAATTTTATCACGTGATTGGATGATTATTTTTGCAGATCATTAACATTAAAGATATATTACCTACCCTTTTCTGTTTGTTAAATGTTAAATTCCATTATGGACTAACAGCCACATGGAAAGAAAGGGCGGTGAATAGTCAGCCCAACCAATCTGATATAAATCAGATATGGGGGGTAATTATTTGTTTATGTTTTTTATCTGTAATTGATAATATAAATTTAATAAACATAATAATACATCGTTAAAAAAAAAAAAAGAAAGATATATTACCTAATTCAAGAGTTTGCCTTTTGAGTTTGGGTGGCAAGTATAATTTATATAATTAATGTATTAATATTAATAGTAAAAGGATCAATATTTCGCTCATTCATAGACAGATCGTTGTCAAATTAAACCATATGTCAACCACTTGATTTTTAATAAAAGATGAATATTAATATGATGATTGTGACCGACCTCGAATAATTATAATTGGTGAATATGGGGTAGTGATCTCGTAAAAATTTTGGATTTTTTAAAAAAAGGAAACTATCTTACCATTTTAGCAAGATATTAATATACTAATATACCAGTTCAATCATAATTATCCGAGGCCCTAATATGAAGAAGATAAGAACTGAAAAAAGTAAGAGACCTTTTTCCCACAGAAAAAATTCACCAATCAACTTTCGAGATTCGCATTAATATTTACATAGTTTTCCCAATACTGTCGGAAACCTACCGATCTTCATCACAAAGAACTTTGTACATTGATATGTTCCCGTTATTCAAATGATCCTTGTTAATGGTGTTATAGGAGCTGGTTGGAGCAATAGTATTTTTAATAATAAGGGACATTTGGGAAGAAGGATTAAATGTGAAAATATGGGTTCCGATGCACTTGGTATTGTGGATTTTATGATTATTATAAACAAAAGATGTCAAAATGTTCCTTGAAACCTTAAGTAAATGAGTCTTTGTAAGTAACTTTTTTTTTTTTTTTAATTAATTAATTTGCAAGTTTAAAAAAAATTCTGATGCTTAAGTGAATGTTACACGTGTAGGTAAATAAATCATGGAAACAAAAAATATTGAAAAGAAAATAGCACAATATAAAAGTTTCTTACACGACAAGTTAGAAGTTGATTTAAAGAAAACTTGGGAATTACGTGAAAAGATTTATGAGGAAATTTCAGAATAGTATTGTTTTAATTATTATTATTATTATTATGAATGGAAAAATGATTGGCTTTTTAACCTTTTTAAACATGCTCTTTCTCTTTCTCTTTATTAATATATGTTTTCGTCAATAAAAAAGTGTTAAATTAAGAAACAATATTCAATTAATGAAGTCAAGTAAATTAAATCAACTTAAAACTATGGTTGATTTAGGTTCAAATTTTTATGTTCAAGCAAAAGTGTATGTAATCTTACTATTTACTAGACAACAATTTTTTTTGTTTCTAAATATTTACATACACGTACATATTAATACGTATGTGCAGACCTGATACTACTTATATTTATGTTAACGTTGGATTTGGATTTCATCCTCAACTAACATTGGATGAAGCAATTGAATTCATTGATAAAAAAGAAAAAACGTTACAAAGGTGACCAAATTAAATAAATAATGGATTGATTGATCTTATTATCTATGTTTATGTTTATATATATATATATATTTCAATCTTGTAGAAAATCTGAAAAATACACTGATGATATAGCAAAAATTAGTGCACATATTGCAATGGTACAAAACATTCAAAATCGATAGTGATATATGTTTATATAATAACCTCTGACTTATATTCTTCAATTAGGTTCATGAAGCCATAGCTGAAATTTTATATTTACAAAAAGGTGAAGAAATACCAAAACGGGATGACCTATTTATATAGTAGATAATAAAAGGTAGCTTTTTTAATAAATAAATAATAATTTACTGATTTAATGGATGAATGATTCTTTGCTAAATATATAAAATTAAAAGAAAAAATTTATCACTATGAAATATTATTAGTATTTATTTTTTTATATCTTTTTTTAAATTGTTGAGGATTTGGTACTACTTGTATTGCTTCCCAACACACACTATTTGCATGTTCAATTTCATTATTATCGATAAGAAACTTTATATATTCCAGCCAAAGATCTACAATCACAATTATTAAGGAAAAATTTTTCGTTAATTCCAATTCAAAAAATAAAATCCCTTCCCCAAATATATATATAAAATAATAACCATCTGGTGCATCTTTTGAACCACATGCTTGCTCATAAACCCATTTTAAATTTTGTATGTTATCATTGTTATTGTTGTTGTTGCTGCTGTTACTGCTAGATGAATCTGTATGTGTTTTCTCTATATTTATACATGTTTGGTAGAATGAAAGTGGTAACAATGTTTTTCTAAATAAGCTGTTAAATAGATTTAATTAGTAAAAAATAAATAAATAATAAATGTTTTTTATAAATTTATATATTTTTTCACCTTTTATATAATGCACAAACTTTTTCAATGCCACCTACTTCCATTGACCATTTAAGATATTGATCAGTAACCTTTTGTTTTATTTGATTTAATTGATTATAATTTTTATTTACACTACTAACAAATGGCATAGATGATATTTTAAGAGTTGATGACTATAGTTTATTGAAATAAATAAAAAAATTCAGAAAAAATCATTAAATCCTCATAACACATAACATACCATTAAAAGATTTTCCATGTCATTATTGCTTATATTTCTATTTTTCCATGAATTATGAATCCAATTAAGATAGGAATCCCATAATACTGAAGAAATTGGATTCTTTTCCATGGAAATTTCATACAATTTTTCTTTTGAAAAATCTTGATTTCCTTCTTCAAATGATATGTTATCATTAATCCTGATTCTTCTATTCCAAAGTTCTGCGCAATTAGGATAAATATCAGTACTTCTTTTGGCAAATTGTTTCAATTCAGGTTCTTTTCAACTTTCTGGCAACAACATCCAATCAATCCAATCAATATACAATTTCTCTGATGCTAAATTTGATTCATTGGCAAATTTGTAAATTTCAATTAATTTATCTGTAAGATACACGTGCTTTTTTTTAAAAAAAAAGGAAAATTAGTGCCAAGGAAAAATCAAAAACCGTATTCATAAAAGATTTCTTACTATATTAGGTAATTTAGAAACTTTATCTATATATTTCCTCATAAATTGAGTATATAAATACACGATTTCCTTATTTTTTGAAGTCTAAAATTTTTTCGTATTAATTGTATAAATATGATACAATAATTTCCATAACTGGAATATATATATATATGTATATAATATCAAATTTCAACTAACCTGAATATATTTATCAAAATCATTAATACTCTTTTCTATGGCAGACATGAATTCTACACTATCATCAATTTCTAAAATATCTGATACATGTCTCTCAGCAATATAAGTTTGAGCTTGTGGATCATTCCCAAAGTCTTTATCAATGCTATTAAAAAAGATTTTTTTAAAATAAAAAAAATCCTTGCAATTGAATTCAAGAAAATATGATATTATTAAAGAAAATTACCTCGAGTAAATCTCATTTTGAATTTTTTCAACATCAGTAAATTCACATGTTATATTAATAAATTGTTGACGAAAGCTTAGATTATTTGGAATATCTAATAAATATGACCTATTAATTATGCTTACATTGATATGAAGCAATTAAGAATCAAATTTAATTAAAGAAAATCTTACTTTTGATCGCATTAAAGAATATTACTATGGAAATATCACCTTGCAACACTCTATTATTATCTTCCTTTAATGAATTTATTTGATCTTTATCAAGATGCATATCTGAATTTTCATCTTCTGACAGTATGTCTTCACCAGTTAATTTCTGTAGCATTATCACGTTTTCAGCATTTGGTTTTTCTTCTCCCTCTACTTCTTCTTGTTGTTCTGATGATGCTTCTGCTATTGCACTAGATGAGATTCCTAAAATTCTACAACGCTTCTTTATTTTTTTCAATATACATTAATTCCAACTTAAAATATTCATGCCAAAATTGAATTGTTTCTGGATTAAAACGAAGACCTTGTTGCATTAAAACTTTATATATATATTTGGTGATTTTTGTGATTAAATATATTAATTAATTATTATTATCAAGAAAAGATAATCACAAATTAATTTGCTGCAAATACCTCTAGAGGCAGATATATTAGCATTTTCTTCAAATTCCCATTTTGCTGCAAGAATCCAAAAAATGGGTTTGGTAGGATGTGTTTGTACAGCACTTTGATGAATGAATAAATAATAATGTACAAATTATAAAATCATATATACATATATATCATCATTATTATCATTATAATAATATAACCAACAAATATTTATTTATCTACCTACCTTCCAAAGATCTTACCAATCAACTTTGTTGCGCCAACAGATTTAGCAAATTCTATATATTGTAACCATAATTCTATATCACTGTGAAATTTTGTAATTGCTCGATTATAAAGATTAAATATTCTTTGTGTTAATGAATAATCTGATAGCGATATTTTTCTTTTTATACCTTTTGCAAAAAAAAAGAACATTAAAGATTATTCTTATATGTTCAGATCTCTAAATATATAAATCCTATAAACAATAATAATCATAATTGTAATTCTACCAAAACGTTGTTTTCTTTTTCTACGTTGTTGTTCTAAATCCTTTTCATATTCTATATAATTCACAAAATCTATTTTTCTAGTTGGTCTTCTTTTAAGAGCATATTCAAAATGTGTTCTCTTTTTGACAATATTTTTGATTTCAGCCTAAAACATTCAAATAAAAACTTTTCAATAATAAATACAAATATATGTAATGAATTCTCGTAGTAAAAATAATATATGTATACATTAGAAAATAATTCTTTTCTTTCCAAATCTTCGAGCTCGGGTACCATTTGTTCAAGATAAAATTGTACTGTTTCTGCCATGATGATTTCTACAAAAAGTTTTATCGGTTATTTTATTGATCGATCAACGAAAATCATGGAAAAAAAATAATTACCGTTTTTTTGGTTTACTACTAGTACTACTGTTTAATTTCCGACCACAAAATTTTTATTTAAACAAAAAAAGAATTAATTTGTTTTATTATTACAAAACGAATTATTTATAAAGAAATAATTTTATACTAACTTTTCTCAAGCAAGGCTCTGATGGAATTATTTAATTATCTGATTGATTAATTAATTAAAAGTTGATTGATAAAAAAATTCACTTGGTCAAAAAGTGAGACTAGGTCGCATATCCAACATACGATTGGACGACACTTTGATAAATCCATTTTATTTAAAACTTGATCATAATTTAAAAGTTTCGCCTACAGTTTCTCCCGCAGTTTAGGCAATGTTTAAGTTTCGTTCGTCACTAGTTAGGAGTCTAAATTCCTGATTTATATGGCTCGGATTTGCTAAAATTAATTTCGGCCACCATCATTAAAATACTTTTGGTAATGGAGTTTCGAATAATCATAAATATTCCGAATATTTGAATATCGAGTGATAATAATTATGAATATTTAAATATCACTTTTATTTTTGATCAGAACCCCTAAATACAAAGCAAAAAGCTTTATTTACAAAAAAATCAGATTTTTTTCAAATATAAAAAACTCCAAAAATCAACGCATCATAAAGAGAAAACTTTTTATATAATCAAAGGCAATAAAAACACATAAATATGTTCTCTGAGATTTATAGCATAGTAGAAATTTGAAATGTTACACTAATTTTTTATATTACGCGAAATGCATGACAAACATTCTGGCAATAAAAAGTAAGTGATAAACTGGATTTGAATTGGATCTGAACTTGATCTCCAACTTAGAGAGGTAACAACTATATACTGGTGAAGTTTCAGGAGCAACGGGTTCTGTATAACATTTTGTGCAACAACAAACTTCCACTATGCTGAGATTTATCTTATTTGTATGCACAAAAAAAAAATTTTATTTTGCAAAGTTGATTTTATTCTAGTAACTAGCTGTTTTTAGGCGAATTGTTTTCAAAACTAATAAATACGATTTGATTGGCTGAAGTCAATTACTAGTCGGCTAAGTTGAACCATTTACAAGAAAAGAAAAAATACCGTTTAAAAATTCCTTATCCAGCCAGATATTTCTATTACGAGTACAAACGCTACATCTTGTCAAAAATAAATTGTTTTTCACAATTCGCGTCTGTCCTAAAAAAATATCTTTGTGCAACACCATGTGCCAATAATAATGTGGTTTTTAATTTTTAATAAACTAATAATAAAGAAAACTGAAAAAGAAGAAAATAAAAACAACAAAATACGGATCCGAATGAGAAATGGCTGTCATCACTCTAGTTAAAAAAGAACAATGGTGGTTGTAATCATTGCAACTTGTCGCCATTCTGGTTTTTTAAAAAGAATGAAAGTGGTGGCTGCAATGCATTGCAACTCATCGTCATTCTAATTACAAATTATCCGAGTTTAATAATAAAAAAATTTTATTATAGCGACTCTTTCACTGATAAAACAAGCTCACAGAATGCGAAATTTACGAATTATTTTTAGCATATATGATCCACGAAAAGTTTACGCCATTGAGTTTTTTGCATGGAGTGTCCTGAACAATAAATATGAGCTTGGTTCGTATATTTTTTAATAAAGTTGATGAATTATTAAGTCAAAATATTTGGAATGTTTATAAAATTCGTTAGTGAAACCGTGAAATAATTAACAATTTGGAGATAAAAAAACTCAATGCCACAAACTTTGAAATAAAATTAAGGGAAAATTTTAGGGTAAATAAAATTTTATTCTATATATTTTATAAAGATTGATAGTTTTCAACTTTCAAATCTAATTTAGTCACAAAAAGAAGACACAGAATGGGTGGTCAACATGGATGGAAAAAAATATGACATTGTCAAAATGATATGCAAGCCTTTTGAAAAGATTGGTGTTTTCAGATTAAATTGTGATGAACCAATATTATCGATACATAATACAAATCATCTCAATAATTTAAGTTTGGAACTGATGGAAAACTATGAAGAGATTTTTGGGAGGGCCAGGGAGAAGGATTAGTTTTGATATAGATGATACTATGACGCATCCATCACCTGGAACTATAAAAAGACAAAAAACAATAATGACTTGGTTAGTAGATGAGAAAGTGGTATTAAAATCTCAAGTGATATTAATAGAATAACTGTAAATATTAAATATGTAATGTTAAAGCTTTGTAGAAGCTTTAAATAATATTATAACTGTCATAAGTTTGTATTGGCTTTTTTCTAATACAAGGAGACATGAATGTGTATTTATTTATTGACATACTAAAATTTGATCCCTGAGATCCTTGGTAATACAAATTAAAATGTTCACTTTGTCACGGTATGCCCCGTTTAATGTTTACGAGAAATAAATCGAATGACATGGAATTCTTCTAAATGCGAAAATAGATGCTCTATATGAAGTCTAAATATACTACAAACCTAAAGTAATGGCATTATTATTGGATCTTTAATAACATTTGCTGATAGTTGATTAACCTAAGAACTTGCAAATGTTACTCAATTGGGTAGTTCATAACCTGGAGCACAAATTCATCATTTACAAAGTCAATGAAAAAAGGCTTGTCATTTGATTTCTAATTTCCTCAAGAAAAACAGATTACAACTCTTATGAGCTCAAACTTTATGTTCCAACCACATGCTTGACATGCACGACACACATGACCTTTATAAAACGTTGGATAATTTTTTTCCCTCACCTTTATTAATTCATTTATATTAATATCCTTCATTTTTGAAAAAAATAAAAATTACATGTATATGGATGAGTATACCATAGAAAGAAATTGCTTGGCACAATCTATGATAATTCATAATAATTTTGACCATCCAAAATATTGGCTTCATCTATAAGAGTTATATATCAAAATATACATATTAATATGCAAATGAAGAGAATGTTGGATGTAAATCTGATTAATAATATTTGAAACTTGATATTCGTATTTGCCGAATTTTCAAGTCACGTGAAAATTAAATTATTAATATATTAATATGCATCTTACACATACACATGCATAAATTCAATATATATGACGTATGTATACAAGTGCATTATACGCTAACATCTTGGTCAAAAAGCAATATGGAAATATGGCATTAAAAAATGCATAATATGAATGATTGTTTAATGCAACGTTCTCATGTTTACAATTTGTTGGTAGGATGTAACAAATAGCTGATGAAAATTAAGAAAGCATTGTATGCATATATTAATTAATTACCCAGAAAATAAAAAATATTGTTAGTAATTGGTTCTATTTGCTAAAAGCACAAGACAATGCTGATGATAACTAGAAAATTTTATTATACAATAAATCAATTGTTACTTGGATATGGGATATTGTTTTCGAAAAAAATTCACCCCCCCCCCCTTTTACAAAGATCATATTTTCAATTTTTTGCAATGTAACATTTTATGATTGATTTTATTCATTCCACTTTATTGAGGAAGAAAACAAAATAAATATAAATTAATATTGAACCAAGAAAAATATATAAATAATATTATAGTTAAAATAATATTTTTAAATTTACCTTTTTAGCAACCATACCATCAGGAGGTTTTGTTTCAACTTTACCTTTACCAACCTCACTCCAATTTGTACTAAGACAAGTTCCACTACTTTCGGTATAACTTTTCAACATTGCACGTTTAGTATCCTCATCTGCATCGTTATATAATTGTTGAAATAATGAATTCAATGCTGCATCTCCTTCGGGTTTATCCTTATCTTTAATAATTTCTTTCTCTAATGCGTCCCAATTTTTAGCATGACGAGCTGATGATGGATATGCCAGGCTACCTGAGTTATTACATGTGGTAGAATATGCATTATTATTAATGGAAATTTAAATAATTACAATGATAATAATGATGATGATAATAATAATTTATATTGAATGATTTGTGATTTCAAATATAAAATCTTCTCGATCGTTCGTTTTGGCTTATTACCTTTAGCATCAGTGTCAATTCTTTGCAAAAGTTTATCTTCTCCCTCAAGTAAACTCCATTTAATACCAACTTCCTTTTTTTTCATTTTAATTTCAATTTTTGTAGACAAAATATCATATTTACTTTCCTTTGGTTCAATCTCGTGTGCAAGCGGATCAAGCTCCAATGAATAATCTGACCCAGTTGGCAATTTCACTGTAACCGATAATGATTTATCTGCAATATAAACATTAACTGTTTCCTTTTTTACATTCTTTATAAAAATACTAATGCTGACATAATTTTCGTTTTGATACCATTCATGTCTACAAACATATTTATTTATTGATTTTATTATTAATTTTTAATTTTTAAAGATGCATGTATGTATTATATATAAAAAACAATATTTTACCGAATTTTGCTTTGTGATAAAAACGAAGTTGTTGGATTATTATTTGTTGTTGTTGTTGTTGTTGTATTTTCATTGTTGGAAGAAGCCATCTTCTTTTAAAAGATTTCAGGGAATAAAGCAACCCTATTAAAAATATTAAAATGGTAAAATAAATAAAATAAACCAGATTTGATAATGATAATAAACATGATTCGTATTAGTACAACGGGATGTTACACGATTTCTTAATTTCTTTTCAATGTAATTTTTTTTAAAAAAAAAAGTGTCAATTTTAATATTAATATGTAATTACTAATTTGTTCATCCAAATCCCTATTTCCAAAAATAAATCTCAAATAATTTATTATTTTCCTCCTCTCTCTCTTCTGCAACACTGCAACAACTCCTTCTCTCCTATTTATTTCTTCTCCTTTTTCTTGTTTTATATAATAATTAATTAAATTACTTGTATTTCTTCTATAACTATAAATTATTTATTTATCCATTCTAAAAACCACTAAAAACAAGACTTCTCTTTCTTTTGGGACATCTCACTTCCACACTCGCATTATTTATTTTCCTGCGAAAAACTTATTTTCCAATCGTTAAAGAAACAAGTAAAGTAATTACACATACACACACATACACACACCCATACACACACCCATACACACACCCTACTTCCTTTCTTAAAACATTTCTAGATTTTATAAAATAATAACAATATATATAATAGTGACATACTATAACCCAAAACCCAAAACAAGAAAAATTATATCATATAAACTGCGGATTATTTGAGAATAGAGTTTTTTTTTAATTTTATTTTGTTTTTATTTTTGTTACATAATAGAAATTACTACTTTCAACTATTCTGAACAATATAATAATAAACCTTTGTCCGCTTTGTGTATATTTTATATACAGATACAACTATTTTAATATATATAAGCGCACATATATATTTTTATTTATAATTTTTGGAAAAAAAAATTTTTTTTTTAATTTTGTTATTTATATAACTATACATAATAATATATATATAAATATATATAATTTAAATTAATGATATAAGTTTCCCCAGAAAATTTTATAAAGTCTATAATTGAATAATTTTTTAAAAAAAAGTTGCTGGACGACAAAAATGCATATGTCTTTTGGGTCAAGAAGATTCGGTGGCACACTTTTTGCTGCCTCAAGAAACGATATGGCAAAGGTAAATTTATCAATCGTCAATTGTTCGATTAAATGTTTGATCTAGAAATATTTTCATAATTCTATTTATTTCAATTCAATTAATCGCTAATTCATATAATTAATTACTAACTTCACCCAAAATTCTTACATGATTACATAGCTTGCCGCTGACTACCAGGAATTATTGAAAGAACTGTCAACATCTAATTTAAAATCTGTTGGTAATTATTCCTTGGAGACAACACTTGGCGAAGGTATTGTATCATATAATTGTCATCGAGAGATATTGTGAAGGAAAGAAAGTTTTTTTCTTTATAAATTAAAGTTTAATTTATTAAACTTTTAGGTTCATTTGGAAAAGTTAAACTTGCAACGCATAAATTGACTGGTCAAAAGGTAAACATATTAACAATAATAATTGAATAGATGATATAAATTGAAAGAGGTTTATAAATTCAGCATCTAGATTTTAGATTGGTTTGAATTAGGATTAGTTTAGTTTTAGATTAGTTTTAAGTTAAACTAATTTTGGATTATAATTATTATTTAATATTATAAATAATGACATTATGTTAATTAAAAACATCTCTCTATAACATTCATAATAACTTTTTATTAATCATCAAAGGTTGCAATAAAAATAATACCAAAGATTCATGCAGAAAATTTGACAAGAGAGATTTATCATCATCGATATTTACATCATCCACATATCGTATCATTATTGGAAGTAATATCAACAGAAACTAACATATATATTGTAATGGAATATTGTGAAAAGGGCGAATTGTTCGATTTTTTACTTTTACAAGGAGGACGGCTAAAAGAAAATTTGGCTAGAAAAATATTCTATCAAATATGTAGAGCTGTGAAATATTGCCATGACAGAAAAGTTGTTCACAGGTAACTTACTATATGTGTTGTATGAGAGCTATCGCATTACATTAATAATATTTACATATTAAATAATATTAATAATATTTTATATATTATGTCATTAGAGATCTTAAACTTGAAAATATACTGCTTGATGGAAATGATAATATAAAATTAGGTGATTTTGGTTTTACGAGAGAATGTGAAAGCAAAAGATTGTTAGAAACAATATGTGGATCCACGGGATATTCTGCTCCAGGTAATCCATCCATCTATCAATCAAATCTTCTTTATTATCATTATCATTTTATTTAACATTTATTATTATTGGTCTTTTTTAATTAGAAATGCTTTCTGGTAAAAAATATTCTGGTTTAGGTAAATATTTATTGTTATTTTACCAAATATATTTTGTCATCATTACAACAATAATAATAGCTTCGATTGTTTAATTTTTTTAAAAAAATTTAGAGGTTGACATATGGTCACTAGGTGTAATATTATATACATTGCTTTGTGGCTCGTTACCATTTGATGATGATAATGAATTAGTGATGAAAGAAAAAATAATAAAAGGAGAATTTGTATTTGAAGACTTTTTATCTGATGGTATATATATATATGTGTGTCAGTTATTATAAAAAGTCATTTTTAAATCCACGAATACATAATTAATTTCATTTTATTTTTAATTTATAGAGGCAAAAGATCTAATAAGAATGATGTTAAGTATGGAACCAACTGAAAGACCTACAGCAAGACAAATTTTGCAACATTCATGGTTTACAATTAAAGATGATGAAAAAGATGATGAAAAAGATGATGAGGAAGATGAGGACGAGGAGGGGGTGGAGACGGTGGAGACGGCGGAGACGGTGGAGGAGGAAGTGGAAGCGGAAGAAGAAGAAACTGGTGACGACGATAACGAAAATGAAAATGTTTTAATTACACCAAAAGAATCACAAGATGTTGATGATGATGAGGTGGATGAGGAGTATGAAGAGTGTATTGATGAAAGTGAGGAAGTAGTAATTGTAAAAGAAGAAAAAACAGTATTAGTAAAAGAAATAGCAGTAAATTATCCGATAACAAAGGATAAAAAAGAAAGAACAATGACTTCGATAGTCGAAGAAGAAAGTGAAGAAGAAGAAGATATTATAATAGATAAAAACTCTTATACCAATAAAAATATTAATAATTTTAAAAGTATTGTTTATAATAAAAGTAATATTTATAATAATTCACATAATAATTCACATAATAATTCACATAATAATTCACATAGTAATAATATACATAATAATGATATACATAATAATAATGTTAATAACAACAATTCATTAAATATACTATCAACGTCACCAACACCAACATCAGCATCAACATCACCATCTGCAATATCGACAGTAAATGCAATTAATCATTTAGAAAGACAACGTCAAGAAATATTTTCAACAACAAAATTAATGACAAATAATATTAGTAATAATTTTTCATCATCATCATCATCGTCATCATCATCATCACCGTCATCACCATCATCGTCATCACCATCATCATCATCACTATCACTGTCGTCATCATCGGTATACAATTCAAGACGTATTCTACACCATCACTCAAATAATGGAATAAATAATAATGGTAATGGCAATATTGGTAGTATTAATAGTGCCCCATCAGCTTTTCAAACTAGAATGAATGGGTTAACTCATCATCGTAATAATTCCTTGATATCCAAACAATCACCATCAAAACCAGCAAATTTGCCTCCTATACCTTCATCACCCATATCACCATCATTATCATCACCCTCTCTTCCTCCTACCCCTCCTATATCACATAATGATTCTACATCATCAACGTCAATATCATCAACAAAAACATCAACAAAAATATCACTGTCATCAAAATCATCGTCAAGATCACCTCTGCCTTCAATAACATCATTACCACCTATATTATCATCACCTCCATCATCTCCATCATCTCCATCATCTTCAAAGTCATTGTCAAAATCACCGCCACCGCCTTTATCATCAATAACAGAATCTACTAATTCAGATAGTAACAGTCACAATAACAGTAACAGTCACAGTAACAGTCACATTCATAGTCATGGTAACAGTAATAATGCGTCTTCATTATTAATAACATCAACGTCAACAAAATCATCAACGTCAACAAAATCAACATCAATAACAGCATTACCAATAACATCATCACCAATAGCGACACCAACAAAAATAACACCATCTGCATCAACGAAAATAACACCACTATCATTGTCAGCATCAACATCAATAAACACATCATCAATAAACACATCATCAACAAACACATCAACACCAAGAACTTCCAATGTACAATCATTATCATTGACATTGTCAACGACAAAATCATGGGGCCCATCACAATCTACTACATCAAGAGCATCTAAAAGGTCATCTGTTGATAGTAAAACACTTAATGAAAAAATCTTTTTCACGACACCTGAAGAAATCGAATTATTGGAGAAACTGGATGATTTGGGATTTGATGTGGATTCGATGAAAACAAGCGTTTTAGAGGGTAGTTGTGATTCAGCCAGCGGACTTTGGTGGTTGTTACTAGCCAAGCAGAGAGAGAAAAAAAGTACATCATCATCTCCTCGACAAAATATTATGGTTGATGTAGCAGTTGGTACTAGTGATGATGATGAGGAGGAAGATTATGATGATGATGATGATAATGATGATAATGTTGAGAATGGAGAAGAGTTTACAGAATCATCAACTGAAGGTAATGACTATGAATATGATTATGATAACCAACCAGTACCATCACCTGGTGACATATTACCACCTACACCACCACCTAGAACATATCATACTGCTCCTGCATCACGAGAACGAAGAAAGTCATTAATTTTACCGTCACCCGAAGCCGTTGAGCCTGTTTTAACACCAATTACAGCTATTGCTTCACCGCCATTATCACCTAAAAATTATTCAACATTACCAAGTGCTAAAAGTTCAAGGTCTGTAAGTCCTATACCTACCGCTAATATTTCTATGATAACAAACTCTTTTACCAATAGTAATGATGATAATAGTTATAACAATAATAATAATAATAATGATAATGATAATGATGATAATAATAATAATAATAATAATAATAATAATAATAATACTATCATTAACACTGCAAATGCATCCCCAATTTCTCCAAAAACGACTTTAAATAACAAATTAAATAATAATAATATGCGAAAAAAAAATGGATTATTTACAACTCTTAGAGGTTTTTTGAATATGGCTAATAATAATAAGGATCCTCATAGTAATATTTGGGCGTATTCACAAGTTTGATTTTTGAGTTGGTTATATAGATATATTATATAGATCTATTATTTATTTATTTAATAGTTGGGACTGTATTTATAGTTAGTTTAAAGATCAGTCAATCAATTAGCAGAGTATACGTTTAAACAAAATGAGATAGATGTATATAAAATATAATGATGCTGATGTTGATGCTGATGTTGATGTTGATGTTGATGCTGATGTTGATGATAGTGATGATAATGATGACCAAATGGAGAATCATATTAATTTTGATGAAAAGTTACAGGATTTGAATCGTATTTTGTCAGGTAATTTAAAAAAAATTTCTGCATATGAATATTTATGTTATAGAGCTATATATATATATTTCAATTATAAGAAGAATTATGGCATGACTTCCATTGATGCTAGTATGAAAGCAGCCAGTGACATTTATGAAAAAGGAGTATATAAATCTAGAGTTATAAGAAAATGTTCATCATATTGGTTAAACCATGGTACACTGCCAAAATCATTACAAGGTTGCCATCAGAAAACAAAGTCTTTCATTGATGATGAAGATGTGATTGAACAATCATTAAATTTTGTCAGAACAAATGGCAATAAAGTAACACCTTGTAAATACAAAGATTTTGTTAACAAGGTATTATTTCCAAGTATAGAGACTACACAATCAATATCTTATCAAACAGCTCGCATTTGGTTACATAAATTAGGTTTAAAGCCTCAATCACATAAAAAAGGCAGTTATTATGATGGACATGAACGTGAAGATGTCATAGAATATAGGAAAAAGTTCCTTGAGGAAATGCAATTTTATGAAAAATATATGCCAATCTTTGAGGGTGAGAATATGGAACAAAAGAATCCTATTTTATTAGAGAATGAAAAATTACATTTATTTGTAGTTCATGATGAATGTTTGTTTTATGCAAATGATGATTGACCAATAGTATGGGCACCTCTTGGAGAACAACCATTACGAAGGAAAGGCCAAGGTAAATCAATAATGGTGAGTGAATTTCTCACAGAAACAGTTGGTAGGCTTAAATTATCAGAAAGTCAAATTTTACAATTTCCAGACTTACCAAAAGAAGCCAGAAAATATTTAAGACCAGGGAAAAATGAAGAAGGTTGGTGGACTGCAGATCATCTTTTAGAACAAGTTGTTGACTATGCAATACCAATTTTTAATGCATTACATCCTAATGCAATTGGTGTATTTGCTTTTGATAACAGCACCAATCATGGTGCAATGCCACCAGATGGATTGAATGCTATTAATATGAATGTTAAACCTGGAGGGAAACAAGCAATAATGAGAAATACCTACTTTGGACCCAATAAAACATTTCAATCAATGGTGTTTCCAAGTAATCATACAGAGCACCCAAATTTACCAAAAGGAATGAAACAAATTCTGATTGAGAGAGGTTTATGGAAAGAAGGACTTCCTGGTGATTGCAAACAGTGTAAAGGTAAATCTAAAGTTATTGATAATACCAGAACAGATTGTTGTATGCGCCAAATTCTTTCTTTGCAAGATGATTTTGTTGCTCAAAAATCAAGGTTACAAGAGGCTATTGAGCAACATGGACATAAATGCATTTTTTTCCCAAAGTATCACTGTGAACTTAATTGGATAGAGATGTATTGGGGTGCTGCAAAGTTTTACACTCGTAATAATTGTAATTATACCTGGACTGGTCTGCAAAAAACAGTTCCAGAAGCATTAGATTCAGTTCCTTTAATTACTTTACGTAGATATGCACAAAAATCATGGCGTTATATGGACATTTACAGAAAAGGTCTAACAGGAAAAGTAGCTGAATTTGCAAATAAAAAATATAAATCCCATAGACAAGTTCCTGATATGGTTTATGATGAAATTAACAATGTAATTTAAATAAATTGTTGTAAATAAAAAATTACTAAATTAAGAAAGATCTACAAATTGAAAATTGAGAAAAAATTTTTATTCCATAAATCGATTCCTTTTTTAAAGCTGAGTTCAATGGTGGTATTTTTTTAAAAATCTGATGTGTGGATCACATGATATTTCAATTTTTCTAAGTTCCCATTATAGGCCTTCTGCACTGTAGTTTGTGTATAAAGAGATTCTTTATATTGCCATTCCGATTTATTTTGACCTCTTATAATTTCCTTTAATTTCTATATATATATTCATTAGTATGGAATTCTCGAAATTGATATAAATAAAATTTTTCTTTAGCAAATTTTTCAAAAAGGGGCGTTATAAGCTTTCTATCACATTTTTTATGACGCATCATACCAACTAATCTAATGTGACAAAATGTTATATCTATTCAGTTCGAATCTAAACAATACATATAAGATATTTTTCCATTTTGTATAATGCGGTAAGTACACTTTGTATAATAAAGTGTGTACTAAATTTGGACGCGACCAGATGCGTGGTACGAAGTGAAAATAAAATTCTAGATTATAAAAAATTTTAACCTTCAAGTTTACGAATGCACACTGCTCCATTATAACACATTTTTATCAAAAAATAAGGTTTATCCTGAATAGTTTAGATAATATCTGTCAGAATCAGAAGTATTTTTGGCGAACACGCAATTAAGGTGGCTGTAAAATTGCATTTCAATGGATCAAATTCTGAGCTTGCAAACTAATGACTATTTTTTTCGTACAGATTTTCTTTCTAAGAAATTTATATTACACTGCAAAAAGGCAGACAATATCAAAATTTAATTTGAAAAATAATCGGCAAAAATCAAAATTTAATGTGTGGAATCCCCCAATACGATTTATTGGTTGATCAATATATTTTAAAAATGGCGTCTACTAGTTTCGAGTCATTTTCACAGCTTATTAACAATTCACCAAGTTTAGTTTGGCACGAAACCTTTTTACCGTTAAATATTTTAACTACATTACATGCAATCTATATAACTTTAAATTATAAAAATAGTTTAAAACATTCCAAAGTGCCTTGGTTACAAGGTTTCTTTGCTGTAATTGTAATGAGTGTTGGAGGAAGTACTTCTAGTGGTAAGCAAGTATTCACCAAGTTTTTTTTTATTTTTTGATCTTTAATGCCTTTGAGATTATTTTTTTAGCAATACTTTGCGGAGAAGCACCAAAATGGCTTTCTTCAAATGTAACAATTACAACTTATTTGTAAGTTTATATATATAATTGATTTTTATTTTCAAGATAAAAAACAAAAATATTAATCTTTTTTTAATATTTTTTCACATAGTTTGATATACACTTTGATGTTTTACTTTCAACCATTTTACCGATTAAGCAATTTAATTCCGAATAATATCATAAATCCAATATTATTAATTGCTGATGGAATCCTACGCGGATATTCAATCTGTTTGTTAGGAATAGATAGTATACGTTACGATTCTCGTAATAAAGATCCTGATTTAAGCAATAGTTTGGTAGCAATGATATTATGTGGTGAGAATTAAAGTTTCGCCGGTTGGGCAATATGGCCTGTATTGGCAAAATTTTAGTTATATAATATAATAATAATAATAATAATAATAATAATTAGGAATTTTATGTGGCTCTGGTGGTTCTATATGGACATCTGCTTTTAAACTAGGATCACCTTTTTGGTCATTTACAACTCCTTCAGTACTTTTGCAACCAAGTTATGATATGAAATCTAGTTTCTTGCTTTCTTTATTTTATATTTCAACAACAACTACTTCAACGCTTACTATAGATCAAGGACGAACTTTTTCAATTTTATTAGCAATTGCATTTAATCTTGTTAAATTAAAAGAACTTAATGAATCTTCAAGTCTTAGAAAACTTGAGGATATCGAAAAAGAAGACATTAAAATGGAAGACATTAAAATGGAAAACATTAAAAAAAAAGACTAAAAAATCTTAACGCAAAAACACATTTTTTTTGATTTTATAATACATAAAAATGAATAAATATTAAATACACTAGATAAATAAATAAATAAATATTATTAGTACAAAAATAAATGTATGTATAATAAGAAAAAAATGATTTTCTATTTATTATTAATATAGAGTTTTTAATAATCATAAATGTCAATGTTCATGTTTTGAGATATCTAAAATATCCCCAAATAAATAATTATAAAATAAAAATCATTTTTTCTCCTCGAAGAATTAAATTACATATAAATTAATAAAACATCCAAGAACACAAACCATTTTAATTTACAACACATTCATGTAAAAAAGTTCATCACAAATAATTTAACAACCAAAAAAACATTAAAGTTTCAAAGTGTTCTGCAACATTCGCATGCCTAAGACCGTGACGTTCGGCAGGATATGGTTGTAATACATGTGGTTTATTATGTCTAACCAAGGCTGATACTAAAAGTTCTGAATTCTTGAAATGAACATTTTCATCTATTTGACCATGAGCAATCAGTAATCGATGTTCACTATACATACACATATATATATTTAAAAAAATAAGATTATTAAAATATTAAATAAAATAAAATAAAAGTTAATATATACTTGTCAGGAAATCTGTCTGCCCAAGTTAAAACGCTTCCGTTATGATATCCTTCTATATTTTCAGCCGGAAGTCCCATGTAACGCTCGGTATAAGCAGTGTCATATAATTCCCATTGTGTTACTGGTGCTCCTGCAATGGACAATTTAAATATATCAGGGTATTGTGCCAATGCCATCAAACTTAAATATCCACCATAGCTCCATCCTGTTATAGCTACTCGGTCTAAATCAACACCCATATTGTTTGATGCTAAATATCGTAATCCCGCTATTTGATCCTCCAGCTCTACAGTACCCATACGTCCCCTAAGATACGACTCAAATTCTATTCCCCTATCTGAAGATCCACGCCCATCAATCAAAACAACTGCAAAATCAAAATGTGTCGCTAAAAACAATCGATGAAATCTCGGATATTTGTAATCATTGGTAACCATCTATTTAATTATATATAAATATTTCAATATATATATAAATAATTATAACTGTAATTCATGTAATTTTATTCTTACTTGAGATTTGGGTCCTCCATAAATACTTAATAAAGTTGGATACTTTTTTCCAGGAACATACATATCCGGCTTATATAAACATCCGTATATTTTCACACCATCTTTATTTATGAAATCAAAAAATTCACCAACCGGTACTTTTTGTTTGCTGTGTCTTCTTTCCTCGGATTCTTTTTTATCGTCTTCTTTGCCGCCTTTCACTAAAATACCCATATTCTCACTCACTTTCGGGAAAATGCATTTATCATCAACCCATTCTAAATATCGAATTCCACAACAAGGTTTATCATTTATACTGGAAAACCAATCCAAAAACTTTTCACATTTTTCATCCATTACTACAATATGACTGTATCCTAATTCTGTTAGCCTTATAATTTCATTATTTTCTGCCCCTTCAGCATAACTAGCAACATACAAATGTGTTTCCAATGGCGTGTCCTTTTTCGCTGTAAAGTATACAAGCTCTCGCCTAGTGTCAACAAATATGGGTCTGTCGACAATCGGCCAGTTTCCTGCAGTAATTTGCCTAATTGAATATTCTGAAATATTTGAATATTTCAGAACGAGATAAAGGTGTCTAAATCCTGTGGTTTCTGTAGTAATAAAGAGCTTTGTTGATTCAACATAATCATTTGTCGGATATGAATTATGTTTTGAAAGTGTTGTTGTTTCATTGTCATTAAAAAAATAAAATATGTCCACTACCTTATAAATATTATTAAAAGAGTACATAAACCAGAAACATATATGTATGTGTATGTATATATTTATATATAATTATATTTAATGATAGTACAAGATGAAACAGAATTACCTACATTTATCCAAATATTGCTTCTTTCTTCAAAAATTACTTCAATTTGGGACATGTAGAATTCATCATATTTTCCTTCGCTTTCTTGATATTCAGATAAGCTCATAAAGATCCTAATGGGAATTCTTACCATAGCCATTCGTTTTTGCGGTCGATCAAGAAACTGAACCCACACACTTGATATATTTAAAAATAAGACATCTTCAACAAATTTATATATTGTTGTTATTATTATTATTTTTAAAACAAATCTGCGCACCTATTTCCATTAGAACACCAGCCAAATCGAACAATATATTCCATCCACGGGAAAAGTTTATCCAACGTGGCGCAACCCCATAGTCTTTTATGAACAGGACCATGTGCGGGATCCTTTAAAAATTCGTCAATTCAATTACATGATATATCATAAAATTCACTTAGCAAAGACATGTAAAAACAATGACCTCGTCTTCGTAATAACGCGGTGAAAATTCTACAATCTGTAAATCGCTCACTGCATTAAGTCTACCTAATTAATTATTTTATGATATTTAGACAATTGACAAAATAAAAGGCTTATATAATATAATATTACAATAGTTATGATAACTTAGTACACTAACCAGCTCTTGGATATCGGTATTCTTCTACTTCGCTTGGTGATCCAGGCCTTGATATTAAAACTAAATCTACCATAGACTCTGATATCTGTAAGTAAAGTATACGTTCTAAAGTATCTTTCATATATTTATTAGTTGAAGTGGGTGCCCAATAATAACCCGTAAAACGATGGAATTCTTCCTTTGATGGATAAATAACATGACTTAGTATAATATATAATATATACACGCACACAACATGTAGGTTACAATACTTAAATAATAATAATGACAAATAATAGATATCAATTGAAATAATTCCGTACTTGCATCACAAATTCTGCAACTCCACAACTTAGTGCAGAATTACCATCTGGATCATGATCATTACAAAATGTTAATTGTGTTTCGCAGCCATTCATTGTACTAACCCATATATCACGATCTCTAATGAATGCAACGAGATTTTGATTTTGACCACCCAGTTTTGGGTCTAATCGTGGCGGTAATAAGTTATTATTATTATTGTTGGGGGAGGTACAGAAAGAAGGGAGAGGTGGTGGCGGTGAAGAGGAGGAAGAAGAGGTTGTTGAAGGAGAAGTGATTGGTGATAAATTGTTGTGATGTGGTGAGTGACTAATTTGGGAAAAGTTCATTGAATTTCCAGAAAATATTATAGAGCTAGAACGAGGCGTTATTGGTATGGGATTAAATTCACCATTCTATATAAAATTTGTTATGCAATTAATATCACTAATTTTTCAAATGATTAATAAAGCTTTTTTTATAAATCAACAAATCACCTCGCCAATATGTCCTAAATATATTCCACTGCCATAACTGAAAAGAATTTGACAACCGATTGGATCGAATTGATAGCTAGCAATTCCTTGTAAGGCTAGCCTCCTTCGTTCCTTCACAAACAATTCTTCTCTCGATAATGTTTCAGAAAAGGATTTTTCTTTTAACCATAATTCTGACAATAAAGGTCTCCAATGAACAACTGGTAACTTATTTGATAAAATTGTTGTTGATGAATTTTTTAATGCCTGTTTTTTATTTGATTTCAAATTTGAAATATATATGTGGTCAGAATTTGTTGGTATTGTAGTTGTTATTGATTTATCGCATGAAATAGATTGTGGAAAGGTAAAAGGAAAGTCTGCAACAAAATATATAAAATATGATTTAGACCAATTAAATAATCATGTAATATAAATATATATGTATACGTTCACGCGTGTATGTATAAATTTCTGTTTACATTAAAAAATTACAAATAAATATTTTAAAAAAGAGTCTAAATATCTATGGAACTGGGAAATAAATAAATAAAAATAAAAAAAGTAAATCCCACCAAAAACAGTTCGCTAAGTATAACAAAACTAAATATAAAATATTGATAATATTATATTATTTTTTTTTGGAAAAAAAAAATACCTTAATCAATTGATACAAACTTTCACTTACCTTTAACCTGAAATTCATTGTTTGAAAAGCTAAAAGAAAATTGATTATGAACTTTGGAACATATTTCATCATTATTGTTGTCGTTGTTGTCGTTGTTGTCGTTGTTGTCGTTGTTGTCGTTGTCGTCGTTGTCGTCGTTATTTTCCATAAGCTTTTTTTTACACTCGTGTTCTTTCAAAGATGGCAAATCAACCACAAATAATGTTGATGTTTTCATCCATGAAGAATCTGTAGCCAAGAAATATGCGCGATTACTTTCCTCATCAAAACAAAAGTCTTTAATGTTGACAACATTTGAAGGTTGTATTGAACTACGATAATTTCTAACTTCTCGACGTATTTGTTCCCAAGTTGAATTTATCATTACTGTTTTATTTTGTTTTTTTGGAATATATGACAAGTACAAGTGTAAAAATATTGTGGGAAAGATTATGATGTTTGTACAACGCTAAATGGGTATAGACAAAAGTGAACAGATGACTTGTTAAAACCACCTACATCCCTTTTTGGTATAAGATAGTCATTACATCCAACCTGTACGTATCAGGTTAGACATATGCATTGGAGATCCCCGCAAACTTCGTAGACAGTAACAAAAATTACTATTACTGTTCGTTATATGATTTGACCAGCCAGAATTAAAGTTTAATATAACTTGACCCTAAAGTCTGTAATAACATTAGAAAAAAGAACATAATTTGACCCATAATATATACAGGACACTGGTGTTCTTTTTGCAGAAATAAGATACTCGTGTAACTTCTACAAAATAATCCTCGCGACTTTTCTGATATATTAAAAAAAAAGAGAGACTCTTCAAAAGGTTAAAAAAAATTTATAATATTTTTAGCAGAAATTAAAAAATTATTTAGTGTTAATTTTTTTTACTTATAACACAATAGATGTTTATATAGCTGCTTTTGCAAGAACTCCTCTTGGTGGTTTTAATGGATCATTAACTTCTTTTACAGCAACAAAACTTGGCCCCATTGCTGTTGAAGGTTAAAAATGGGCAATTAATAATTGTCAGCATAATAATTGATTTTATTAACAATAATTTTCAATAGTTTTTTTTAATTATTTACCAGCTGCCTTAAAAAAAAGCTAACATTAGTCCTGAGCTTGTTGAAGAAGTCTTTTTTGGAAATGTTCTTTCTGCTAACCTTGGTACTGACTGCACTGCATGCATATAATTACTAATATCTATGATTTTAAATAAAAAAGTCTAATAAATTTTTTATAAATAATATATTACTAGGTCAGAATCCAGCATGTCAAGTAGCTTTAGGTGCAGGTATCCCAGACAAAGTGATTGCCACAACAGTTAATAAAGTGTGTGCATCAGGTATGAAATCTGTAATTTTAGGTGCCCAAACCATCATCACTGGAAATGCTGATGTAAGTTAATTATTGAATATAACATTTAATAAATTCTGTATCTAGATTTTACTCAATTATATATACATATAATATGATAGATTATTGGTTTCTGGTGGTACAGAATCTATGTCAAACACACCTTATTATGCCACAAAAACAATATTTGGTTCTAAATATGGGGATCAAACACTTGTTGATGGTATTATAAAAGATGGCTTAACAGATGTCTATAATAGTTATCTTATGGGCATTGCTGCTGAAGAATGTGCTGAAGATTATAATATTACTTGTGAAGAACAAGTAAATAATAGTAGTTATATTTATTGCATTAAAAATCATTTTCAATTTATTGTTTAGAATGATTATAATTTTTATAATTTTTATAATTTTTAGAATGATTATGCTATTTATTCATATCAATGTGCACAAAAAGCATTTGCAGAAAATAAATGTTCGGATGAAATTGTTCCAATAAAAGTATCTGGTGGTAGAGGTAAACCTGATAAAATAATTACACAAGATGATGAAGTTAATAATGTAAGCTAGTTTAAATTTTTTTAAAATAAAAAATCCAGTAATACATGCTAATCATTTAAATATATCTTGTAAATATAATAATAGTTAAATGTTGATAAACTGCGTGCTGTGAAGCCAGCATTCATTGACAATGGTAGTGTGACAACTCCCAATTCTTCGCCATTAAATGATGGTGCAACAGCTATTGTTCTAATTAGTGGAGAGAAAGCTAAAGAGTTGGGTATTAAAGTTGTTGCAAAAATTTTAGGTTGGAGTGATGCTGCTCAGGTAAATTTATATTTAGTTGGTGGATGTTTATTTATTTATATAAATTATGATTATTTAATTAAAAATTGTTGTATAGGCACCAGAAAAATTTACAACATCACCATCTGTAGCCATACCAAAAGATTTATCTCATGCAAAAAAATCACTTTCAGATATTGATTATTTGGAGATTAATGAAGCATTTTCTGTTGTTGCTTTAGCAAATTTAAAATTGCTTTCACTAGATAAAGAAAAAGTCAATGTTTTTGGTGGTGCAGTTGCAACGAGTCATCCATTGGGTTGTTCAGGGGCTAGAATTATTGCAACTTTAACCAGTGTGTTGAATAGATAAAGATGGAAAATTGGCTGCGCATCAGTTTGTAATGGTGGTGATGCTAGTGCTATTGTCATTTCATTAATTGTATAACAGCTTTATCTAATATGACAAGATATTTATATTTTAATTTATGCAATCCAAATATTTCATATTAAGAAAGACAAATGGGGTTTGTACTAGGAAAATCAAGCTTCGAGGTCCCAAAACCAAAATGGATATTTTTGATGCAATTCAATCTATTACACAAGGATTATAAATGATTAAAGTTTCAG
>CAUDNR010001824.1:20900-35015 GCA_958430865.1 Entrophospora sp. SA101 | reverse complement strand
AAGTATTTTAAACTGTATAAAAAAAATTGAAATCAATTGTGAAAATCCATTCCTTATATAGGACGTTCCCTCCTGTTCATTCTTCCGCCTTGTTTTTTGGTTTTAGGTTTCTCATTCTAAGTCTTCTTTTTAAATCCTGTTCTAAATTTTCAATAGGATTGAGGTCTGGACTTTGAGCGGACCAAGGGAGAACTATAATATGATTTTCTTCCTTCCATTGATTTGCTACAGCTGCTTTATGACATGGAGCATTATCTTCTTAAAAAATAAACACATGACCATGACCACAACCATCATTACTATCACCATCACACCACTATTCTCCTCTCTTAATTCATTAATATAAGATAATAAATTTTACAATAAAATAAAAAAAGTACATCAATGCAAATAAAAAAAGAGCCTCTGTTATTAATACATCTTCTTTAGGAGATTCACATTTTGTCATCTTTGAAAAATAAATTGTTTTTCCATCTTTTCATACATAAATAATTAATGTGTGCGCATTTGTCAATCAATATTCTTTTTTTAAGAAAATGTCACAACAAAACAATAAAAGAAAAAAAAAGAAATTGAACAGGAGGCAGTTTCTGAGTAAATGTTATCATAAGAATGGTGGTTATTTCCACTTGTCATCACTCTAGTCAGTAATTAGTAATTAGTTGTGTAATGTTGATTTTTTATTGATTTTTTAAAAAAAAACTAAAAGAGAAAAGTATTTAATGAAACAGGAGCTGTATGCAAATAAGTGTCATTTATTAAAAAGAACAGTGGTGGTCACCACTTGTCATCACTCTAATTAAATAGTTTGCTAAGAAAATTTGCCAAATTTATATTATAATGTCAGAAATGATCCAAATTGTAATTACAGACTGATCTGGGAAATGAGAATGATATGGTTAAGCTTATTTCACAATATTATTCAGAAATTTCTTTATTGCTAAGAAATTGATTTGAAAATTATGTATATAGATGGTATATAATCTTAATATTGCACAAACACCATTAACTGTGAATGGATCACATTACTAGTAAATCAAATGTAAATTAATATATGAATCAAAAAAAAAAATGTTCAGGAATACACATGTACAAAAGTAAACACAATTGTTTATGATAAATCAGCCACCAGGACCAACTTTATTGTATTTATTTCAATTGAATATACAGAATTATAATTATTCTGAATCAACAGTTGAGTTACCTTCTTTCTGTCTTTCAGATTTAGGTGTGAAGCCATGTGTTAATAATGATTAAAATATTACAAAATATCAATAAAGTTTCTATAAATTTTACTACTATCAGAAAATCAGGATATTGTACAGGTTATTCTTGATTCATATAAATGGTAATAGCAATCCATATTTGCTGGATCTGGTGCTAGCGATATTTAGTAGGACTGCTAATGTGTTTTCTTGTAAGTTCATTAACCTATTGTTCATGTTATAAATGTCTCTAACTGAACTGGTTCTCAATTTTGTACAGTTGCATCTATGAACACAGTTATAAAATCTTCCATTATATCATTTCTGTTATTATGATTGCTATTACCATTGTCATTAGTTCCCACTATCATTATGGTCATCATCGCTATCATTTATTTGCACTTTGTAAAGTATAAATGTGTTGGGAGAAAGTGCAAGAGGTAATACCAGAGTTTACTTGCTGATGGTTAAATCAATTATTATTATTATTATTATTCATATATATGTACTTCACTAGTTTTTATTTTTAAATTTTTAAAAACACTCGAATGATTTTTAACTGGTTGAAATTTTCAACAGGGGATGCGCAGTGAAAATTTTGTGAAACTATTAAATCCATAAAACAAATTTTTAACATTTGAGATTCTCAAATGATTTATACTAATTAATTGCCTTTGCTACTTTTTATTTGGACAAGACCTCTCTGGTTTACACTTTTCAACCTCGCATACTTCTAAATCACAGAATGGTTGATTTTTACACAAGAAAAGTCAGAATACAAGATCTCAAGTGAATCCTAAGAAGATATTTTGCTCATGGCCACATATACCTAGCTAGGTATGAGCATATTTTCACCAATGCTGACAGTTGCATGAGGTGATAAATATTCTTGTCAACATTTGTTATTAAATTAATATTATTATATATTCTTTGTTTTATTTATTTATTTTATGATTAAAGAGTTTTTACAACAAATTACATATACAAACATCTGGAAAATATAAAAAAATTTTACACGTGTCAATTGTAAGTTTAATAATAAAAAAGTGTAAAACTTACATCGGCACTGTAAGATTTACACAATATTACGTCAGCATCGTAAGATTTATGCAAGTTTACGTTAAATTAATTTCCTGATGAAGGGAAATTGTTCATGAATTTAATAAATTTAATATTAAGCCTAAACCAATTTGAGAAAACCCCATTTCGCCTTTCTTGATGGATGTGTGTGATTAATGATTCGTGTAAATAAATATAATACAACATTGCACTTGAGAAATTAGGAAAGGCAGAAGAGGAGTTAAGGGCGTTTGAAGAAGGGAGGATGATGGGAAGTGGTTGAAGGAGTTGAGAAGAAAGGTGAGAAGAAATGACCTTAGTGAAGAGGAGAAACAGGAGAAGGCAAGATTGGAGGAAGAGGAGAAGAAGTTGAAGAAGGACAAAAGTGATTGGAAGGAGCAAGTGAGGATATTTCAGGATGTAGTATTAGCTAATTATAAAAAAGATAAAGGCAATGAACAAATTGCATAAAAAAATATACAAAAAATTATTTTCCATTTATCCCATTTTGTTTATTTATTTGTTTGGTATATTGTAATTAATTTCATAACTAATCTATTTTCCTCACCATCTTATTTTTTCACTTCAATTACCAGGAATCTAACATCCATGCTCACCATCCCCTGAGTTAGATAAATTGCTAAGTGTCTGAAGAGTAAGTTGAACTGGACTGGATATTAATTTGCAGAAACTGAAAATTTTTGGTCTATTTAACAAGCTTCTACATTCTCTCTAGAATTCGAGTCAAGGAGTGCCAACATTGATATTTTTCAAGGAATAGCACCTAGCACCTACGCTGAGTCAGGTCATGTTGATGTTGTTAATCATGTGAAAATTTACCACCACAGACCAGGAGTCCAATATTATATGTTACAAACATATGAGAGGCCACATTAATTTTCAAATTTTTCAAATTTTTCAAATAGTAAAAATCCATTAAACTCAAACACTGATATCTTTAATTTGAAACTTATAAATTGTTTCCTTCAGGGTTTGAATTTTATGGATTTTTACTATTTGAAAAAAATTTGAAAATTAATGTTGCCTCTCATATGTTTGTAACATATAGTATTGGACCCCCAACCACAGACTCATGAGTCAATCAGATATCACAATCAGGTTCTATTATGAAGTCTTTGAGACATTCAGAAATTTATTTTATGATGACACCATCACACTTTCTGATAACAAAAGGAAATGTAAAGCTCATCCAAGAGCTCTCAGTTCAACTATCACATCTTGAAACTATAAGAAAAACTCAAAGAAGTTTTTGAACTATATCTTTACAGATTTGAATCCAGCATTGACAATAGAAAATTACAAGGATAATGCATATAATACTGATGGAACAGTTATCAGGAGAATTGCTGGTACTGAGTTTGTTATTCTCAATCTGGAAGTGAAAACAGATTGGGAAACCCAGCAGTGTTCATACTTACAGAATGCAGCTTATTATGCTAACAAACTAACTCCAACTATCCCTCTTGACATGACATTCTATGATGGCCACACAGCCATAGTAGCAGCTTGTGCAATTTCAACTCTTATTATCTGTCTGCAAAATCTTCAAAATCACCACATTGCTCTTTCCAATAGTCAATCCATTCCCAAAACATTTTCCAATGGACCTTTTCCCCGTTTTCTAACCCAGATTGGAAATTGAAAAATCTTAACTATGTAGAAAGACTACGAAATAAAAATCTTTGGCTTGCTGAAGTAGAAATAGATGGATCTAAGCAACATGTTGTTGTTGAATTCACTTTTAGAGAAGTTCATGATGCATGTCATAATAATGAGATTGCTCTCAAGATTTTATACTTGAAATTTCCTTTATAATTAGATTCATCACCATCCTCCAATTCAATATCATCTTGTTTGTCCATTTCTCTTGCTGCTAAACTAATAAAATAATCAACTGAATTGTTATCAAAAAATTTAGTGATGGTTCAGAAGAACTATTAATTATTTCATCATCATCTTCTTCAACAGAAGGAACATTCATGGTAATAAAATTGTCAAATTTTCTCAATCTTTCATCATGAGAATCTTTGCAAGAGCTGTTGCTTGTTTATATGCAATATGAATTATTCCCTTGATTTCTGAATCTGTTGGCAAACTCTTTAAAATTTCTAATTGATTCAAACTAACGTATGTAGTGTAATATGTCAGATACCCTATAAAAAGGTGTTATAAATTTAAAAATATAAGTTTTTTGCCAAATTAAAAATAAAAGATACTCACCAACTGCTGATGTCTTACCTTTCATATCTGTATCATTTGATGAATATACTTTATATAAATATGGTATCTTGAAATCATATCATTAAATGTGAAATCAGGTATTATTTGTCCAACTAAAATAGTTGTTCACAGCCTTCTGAGCCATACATTCCATGGAAAAAATGGAAAATTAGGATAGTGCTTTTACAAGCAATAAAGGTTAAGCATTACATTTTACCAATAAAAAATTTTTTTTTTGAGCAAAGAAAGAAAAAATAGGCTACACCGATTTTATTTTTGTTTGCATTCTTATGCTAATATTAAATGTCACGTGATTAACATCAGTTTTTCAGCGCGTGGCGCAATAAATAGACTTTCCGCACCATATTATAATTTATTATTTTTTTAAATTAAAACAAACATTACATTATAATTATAATTATGATTTGGAACCCCTTTTTTTTTTAATAATCATCACCTCTACTAAGAACCTATTTAAAGAATTAAAATGTTAATTAAAGTTTTATCAATTTTTATCACAATGTGATTATAACTTACTTCTTTACATGTAGGTCTTAGAACTATTGTATGTTCATACTGGGCAGTATATGAACCTTTAATATCAACCAGTGGCGGATATGATTCCACTGCACCTGCATCAACCAAATTCTTTAATGCTAATGCATATTTTGTCTCTCCCACTCGATCAAGATAACGACGACAAAATGGAAGTGTACCAAAATTTTTGCTGATTGAATTTAAAAGTGCTTTTGTTCTTGCAACCCTATTTACGTTAATAAAAATTTTATATTAGTTTATCCTCTTTTTTTAAATAATTTATTTTTTTTTTTAAAAATTACCTTAAAGGAATATGTCCAAGATTTTGTCGTTTTGCATAATGACTACATTCTCCATCTTCATGAACAACCCCTTTCCCCGTACTTCCAAATGTTTCAATAGCAAAATATTCTCCTTCCTATATATAATAGTTATCGTTACTTTATGAATAAAACAAATTTATAATCTGAAATATGATTGAAAGAGGCTATATGTATTATATGTACCTCCATTTTGGTTTGATCTCCATTTTTGACAATAGGAACTGATTTACCTCCATGAATTTGATATGGAAGTATTGAATGTCCATGTAAATTACGTATTGGTTTAACTTAATATTAAAAAATAAAATAAATTAATAAAATAAAATCAATATATTATTCCTCCAAAAAAAAAATTAAATAATAAGAAATAACCAACCCATATAAATATTTACCTTGTTGTGTTTTTCCATTTATTTCAACTTCGTAACTTTCCATAACTAAAATGATTAATTTTTAATTTTTAAATTATCAATTTTCTTTTGTAGAAATATTAGAGAATCTAAGAAACAATAATTAGTATAAACAATACCTTCTTGGATAGCTGCCCCGATATCACCCAATCTTACATCAATACCTGCCTCCTATTTTAGTTATTTGAGAAAAGTAAATTTAATTTTCTTATCAATGATTGTTAAAAAGAAAAGAAGAAAAAACTTACTTTAACACCAGTATTTGTAGCATCTTTAACAGAAGCTTTAAGATTATCATAAACTGGGTTGAAGGCTAGCGTAAAAGCACTATCTATAATACGACCTATATTTATTTTATTTTATTTTATTTTATATTTACCAATTCAAATAATAATAATAAATTATCTTTTGTCTTCAATAATAATAAATTACATATACACATACATTATTGTAAAAATTACCATTAACATGTGTCCCAAAATCAATTTTACAAACGTCATCATATTGTAGCACTGTTTTATCTCCAGAATTTGGTGTATAATGTGCTGCAAAATTATTTAGTGAGCAACCAGTAGGAAAACCGATTCCTATATAAATCAATAATTATAACATTTATATTATTATTATTATCATTATTATTCTTGTTGTTGTTATTACTATCAATTATATAATTATTAATGTTTCCATAAGTATAGACCAACAAATTAATTAAGATGATTAATTTATGGTGAGTAGCATGGATATTTTTTTCTTGTTTGCATAAAAATTGTTATCATCCATAAATAATAATTGGTAAAGAGATGAGCACAGAGTGTAGCAAACTGTAAATATATGTATATTTTTTAAATAATTACCTGCTGACAATCCATTTTCTTCTATCAATAACCGAGTCGAATTTTCAATTAACTCACAAATTTCTATCATTGTCATTCCTGGCTTAATAGTTTTTTGAGCATGTTTACGTACCTACAATTCAATCAATTGATCAATGATTAATTTGATTTATTAAAAGCAACTTTTTTTTTTTGATATATATATATTAAAAATTTTATATAATACCTGTCTATGTACTTCTGCAGCACGACGAATGTCATTATAACCATCAAAAAGCATTCTGTCAAGGTTTCTTTTTTCTTCATTTGTGATTCTCTTAAGGTTGCTATTATTGTATATAATATGTACATGCATAATATATAAATACATAAACTTAATATTTTGGCTTGATAAATAATCAATAAATAACAATATCATCATAGCACTAACTCATTTTTGTATTCACATATTTCTCCTTCTGGATATATTCCATCAGGATAAAATTTACTAACAGGAATAGTAGGAGGTTCAGTTTGTTTTAATTCAGTCTGAGCTATGGTATTAGTAGCATCATTATTGTCAACTGTTGCTGCGTTGCTTTTTTTTTTTGATTTCTTTTTCTTTTTCTTCTTTTTAACTTTTAGATAATAAACAAAGATTAAAAATTTTTTTTAAAACAAAAATAAACACGACCACCACAGCTAACTACCACTAACCGCCACTAGCTTGAGTCTTGTCCTCTTCCTTTTCTTCACCCTTTTCTTCATCCTCTACAACATCCTCTACAACATTCTCTACATCATTCTCTTTTGCATTCTCTTTTGCATTCTTATCTTCTAACATCAGGAAGTTTTTTTACGTAATTTTTTTAAAATGGCGTAGAATTATTATTTGGATTATGTGTAATACAGTGTGAGACATCACGTGCTGCGCTACTTACCAGAATTTTTTATGCCGATACTCGATATATACACACGATCCAAAGAAAAGTTATTCAAAGTAAATCTAGAAGAGAATGAATTAACATTTGTTCAGTTTATTCAGAGAGTGAATCATAAAATAAATGATTATCAATTTTAAAATGTAAAAAAAAAATAATTACTTAATGGAAAGCCTAAAAGTATAAAATTTGTAATAGAAAAACAAGGTTTGTGAAAAGATGGGTTGTTAAAAAAATGTAAAAATCATACACAGGTTCTTGAAGTTGTTGATTGTTGTACAGATCGATTTTATCATCGAAACCTGAATGCAGGACATAAAATAATATTTTATCCCAGATATCACTGTGAATTGAACTATATGAAAGTTTTTGGGGTGCTGTTAAAAATCACGCCAGAAGGAACTGTAACTGTTCATTTAAAGAATTAAAGGCAACAGTCCCAGTCAGGAGCAATGATTTCTGCAGTGATAAAACACTAATTTCGTGCTAAATCAAATTCCGTATACATACCATGCATTAAAACACTATTATTGCTGTTACTATATCTGCATAATTTCCGTTATAATATCTATGAATTCTGCAGTTTTTCAAAAAAACGGATCTATATTTAAACGATTTGGTGGCGTGAAATCAGAAAGAATAGTTACGCGACCATTAATTTTAAAAACTATTACAAAATAAAAAATCCTAAAAGGGATAAAATGTTTGACCAATATTCATTCTATATTAAACGCTGATCCGCAATAAATTGCCCATTCATTTAATAAATCATGGATTATTTAATTCTTTGATGATATTGTATTGACATATATCTACTTGTGTTAGACAACAAATTGAATCAAAAATTTGACATGTACAAAAAAATGCACATCCAGGATGAGAAGGAATGAGTACATTTAGATTGGCTCATCAAAAGTTTACAGCTTGTTGGAAAATAGGATAAAACTCATCTGGGAGAAAATTATAATTAGTAATTATTGAGTCCAAATTAAAAAAATTTGTTGCAATCATGTAACAGGTGACCTGTACCCTGTATCTTTTGAGATTCACCCAATAAACTTTGAAAAGTACAGGGTATAAGAAATTTTGTTAATCCTATTACTATACTTTTTTTTTTGAAAAATACAGGCCGCATAATTACGCAATTACGTAAAACAATCATTCAATTAATATTAGCATCGGCTAGGATGAATGGTTAAAAGAATTAATAATTGTTGAAAAACTGATGATTCAAATAACCATGTTGAAAAAACTGACAACTCAAATATTCTGTTAAAAAAACCAATGATAGAATAAATGTATTTTTTCTTTTCTAGTTAATTAGTTATTAGGAAATGTTGGATGTTTAATTAATAATGTAAATAAAAACAGTTCTCTACTTTGAAAAAAATTGTATAAAATAAATAAATTTTCTACTTTACTAAAAATTTTGAAGAATCTATTAATGAAGGTTTATATATGATTAATCTTTTTTTTCTCTCAAAAATAATGTTTGCAAACTTTTTCTCAAATTATCAATCAAAGATTTACAAAGCCCAATGGAATTTGCATTCATTGTAATTCAGACAAAGATAATTTGGATAAAGATAACGGCAGTAATACATATTGGTTTATTTTTTAGTTGCATGTAATTTAATTAAATCTCAACATATATATAATATATTTTTAGACAAAAACTATCCATTGTGGTCTTGTGGAGATCATGTTTCTAAATTCGAAGAAGAACCAAGAGATTGGTCACAAAGTGGATGGACTTTTTATTCTTCTGAGTCAAGATGTAAAAAAAAGCTTGGGACAAATCAATGTAAAAAATGTGGTACCCAAGTTAGACCAAAAATGAATGGCTATAAAAAAATTAGTAAAAGCTGCTTGCTCATTATCTACTTGAGATGGTATTTAAGTTTAATTTGTTTAAAGCTGTTTGTCATTATGGCTAAAATTCGTTTGATTTTATATATATGTTAACAAATGCATGTTATTTATTTTTAGAATCTTTAGAATTCAGTTGTAAATTTATCAAATTGGTTCGATCTCACGAAAGTTGGTTTTTTTCTATTTGAACGTCAAGGAATAAACCATTCAATAATGAGAAAGATATGTTCAACAAGCGCACCTAATATTTTACCTAAAAAATTACAAGTTGGGCAGTACTTGAATAAAAACAATCCGCTTGCTCCTTCAGAAACATATTCTAACATTGACCAAGCCAAGAAATAATAGGCTCAAGTTTTCGAGTTGACTGACATTACATAAATAGTCGCGAATAATTAATAATACTTTGAATAAAAAACGAATAAAAACCCGAATAAAACGAATAAAAACCCGAACAAAACGAACAATTCGAACAAGAATTTGTATTACGAATATATAGGAGTTCTCGATAATTTTTTAAACGTTTTGCATTTCGTTATAATTTTCCGCAAAAATTATAATGAATTTTTAAAAACATATGAAACTCGTTGAAACGCAATTAGTAATTTTGACATGACGATTTTAAATGCAATTTTCTTATGCATTCAATGGATCCATTGAAACGAGGTTGATGATGAGCATTGATTATTTGCTCGATAGTAGAGGCTTGAGTGATTTTTTCTTTTATATCAGCAGGATATGGGGAATAGATTTTCATTTCTTGAAGTTTTTCTACTTACCCTATTACTATTACTATTACTATAGAAAATTATGGTACGGTAACTCCGTATACTTTGTAACATTTATTAGTATTAGTATAGATTCTTTAATAAAGTACTTTTCACCCGATAAAATGTATGGAAAAAATAGTTGGTAAAGACATCAATAAATTGCGTTGTGCCAGTTTATTCCTATTCTTTTTATGTGTTAATCAATCATCGACCACTATCTGAAAGAATGATATTTGAACATGAAAACTGACTCGCTATTGAACTATCAGTGCAGTAGTAGTATTAAACTTATATTGATATTTATCTTTGACATTAATGTTTGCATGACTGAGCGCAAAAGTAAGATTTATTTATTATCTTAGTTCTCGCAAAGTCCATTCAAGAAGAGAACAAATAAACTATGTTCTTTATGAAGATGAACTTATCGGGAAGGGTCCCAAGTATGGTCTTTAATGGAATTAAGAGATCGAAGGGCATCTGAAAATTATAATACTGGTGAACAGAATAAAAATAATGTGACTATTTAATATTTGATAGATATTAAATTAAAAATTTCACGGTTCCTGAGCACGCAAAATTTAAATGTGATGGTAGCTTTGAATTGATAAAGAATTCTATCGAAAACAACTGTAGGTTGTGTGGATCACATTGTTAATGTTGTAAAAAGTCTAGGCCGCCAGATTAAATAAATCCAAATACAATGAAAGTGGAAAAGGCTTTCAATATTTTGATATTAAAACTAGCTTAGAGGGTTATCTTTAAAAGTTAAATGGTATTCAAAAGTTTTATCATTTTCTGATGTTGTAAAAGCTCAAGATGTATCCTTTCCCCTGTAAAAAATGACACCCAGAATATTTCCATTATATCTCCGTGATCATGTTTATCACTCCGTAAATCTTCAGTTTATTTCATAATAATAATAAGAGCAGTACAATTAAGAATAAGAAGTTTGATCGACAAACACTCTATTGGTTTTTTTGGAAACAATTTATTTTTTAACAATGACAAGTTGTTGTTTGGTACCTTCCTGAAGACGTGTTAATAACTGACCAGAGGTACTTTTTTTTAATTTGTAAATATTTTAATTGAAATCAAAACGCGGAGCAGATCTTGCTAGGTAATTATAAGATCCTCATCAAGATGGTGAATAATTGGCATTTGCTTTTCGTAATCAGTAGTAATATTAATATTATTATAAATATATAATCACATGTCAAGGCAGCACACCGTTGAAAAAGAAACATTTCGAGTATACAAGGACAAGGTTTGATTACCAGATATGTCGAGGGTAAGATATGTCAGGTTTAAGATACAAGGACAAGGTTTGATTACCAAATATGTCTAGGGTAAGATATGTGAGGGTTAAGGTATGGACTTAGGGTCATACCTTAACCTTGTCATATCTTATCCCCGACATATCTTACCCAGGCGTTAAAGTACGCACACTGTCTTGGACACTACAGTCATTCTCACGTTCCTCATTTACACAAGGCTAATCTCACCGAGATACTCTCAAAGGGATAGGACGATGCAAACAGAGTTCCATTCATCGACCAATAGTCAACGATGTTTTCACTAATCTTCCCCAAACCAGAGAAGGCTCTTTAATTTTCATTTGACCAATATTGGTGTGCCTAAATTCTGGGAAAATCCAAAACAGCAACCCGTTGCAGACACTGACTTTATTCTAGAGGGGTATAACACAAAGCAATCATCACACAAATGCAGATCTTCATCAGTGATCAATGCCCATACGGCAACAATCAAGCCTGGTCCGAGGGGAAAATAGGGTAAAGTTTTTGTTGACTTTTATGAAAAAACCTTCAAACAATTGGGGAGCCTTCACTTGTAGTAAAAATTTTATACAAGTATGGAGACGGTACCATTGTTTGTGGTAAGGAAAATTTAATTAAATCTGACACCTGTGATCAACATCAAATTTATTATTGGGAAGGAAAACCCTCCCTATTTATTTATTCTTGTGAACTACTGGTAGACATGCATTATTAAAAAAATTTATCTTGGTATTATTACTACTTGGGTGATGCAATTGTTTGTTATATCAACAACATCAAATGTATTGAATAATTATCATGAATATTTAATGGATGCAGATATTCACAGAAGGAAAGGATTAAATAACAACAAAAAAGCTAATTTTGTTTTTTTATCAACCAAAATATATAATTAATTAGATTTAAAGATTATTATCTTATTCCACTTTTGAATGGCATTAGTTTCAATAATTCTAGAATTGTTTGTTTCCTTAGCATCAATGATTGAATCTCATCTGGTGTTGATTAATTAGTTTTATGGACCCGAGTAATGGTAACATGTTTTTTTAATATTTACTTCTGTACCTATTTTATATTAATATTTTATATATATATTTAGAAATGTAATAATTAAATTAAAAGATATTTATTTTTCCAAAGGTTAATGGTTGAACGGAATCAGAAAGAATTGTTACGCGGCCATATTTTATTATTTTTAGAAAACAGGTAGAAAATTCAACATCAAAAATTCTATATTCTTATAATAACCATTATACTACTAATTATTAATCACTTTTTTTAGATCTGGTTATGTACGATCAGAAAGAATTGTTACGTGGCCATATTTTATCTATGATCAGAAACAGGTAGAAAACTCAACTTCAAAAATTCTATATTCTTGTAATAACAATTATACTATCAATTATTAATCACTTTTTTTAGATCTGGTGGTGTACGATCAGAAAGAATTGTTATCACATATAATAATAATATAATAATAACAACTAATTTGATTGTATAATGTTATTACAAGAACATATCAACTAGAATTTTTGATGCTGAATTTTCTACCTATTTTCTAAAAATAAATAATTAATAATAGATAAAGTATGGTCACACTGATATTATTCTTTTCATTGTTTTAGAAGGAGAACATGCAAACCAGCCTGCAGTAAGATTCTATTTATTTATGCTTTCAATTTTAAAAAAATTTTCTAGTCTAGTCTTAACACTTACATTACTTTCAAATCAATTACAATTCTGTTCAGAGATATGGGAAACTTCAAACAGAACATGGACTGGCGTTAACTCAAAGCTGTCAAATCACAAGGGTGATGTACCACATGCAAATTTTCGTGTTGCTGTATTTACATTACTAATCCATAATCTTTCAAAAATTTACCATTTTATCATGTTAATATTTAAAGATGGAAACTGCAATTAGTTGCAATTACATTTTCATATGCCACAACTGTTGCAACTAGTCTCAGTTAATTGAGGAGCCATCTTTAGTAGACCACTTGAAAATTTATTTATTAATTAAATTTATTCAAGAATTTACCCATTTTATTAATTAAATTTATTTAGTAAATGCTCATTCATTTATCCAAGTTTTATCCATTTTATTAATTGATTTATTCAATGAAACATCCATTTTTAATGAAAAACGGAACTATAGATTCCATGGAAATATATATTTATTTAATATAAACGGAAAAAACATTGAGTTTAATAATGAGTAAATTTTTTACAGGGATTCATGAATTCAAGCTATTGAAAATTAGGAAAAGAGGAATTTCCAATAAAGGTTATTAAAAACATATCCTTTACAATGCTGATACTCATTCTTGTGGATGGATCTTAAGCATCAAGAATATTTTTATAATGATATTTGTCCATTTGTATATGGGGCATGCTGCAACAAAACCAGACAAAGTGAACATTAGTGTTATCATGGATTTAGTCATCTTTAATGCAATTATAATTAACAGTTTTATAATGACCCATTTTATATTTTGGTTGATATAGAACTGACCCCTGTATAAAAATAGTTAATATGAAACTCATTTACATCAGATCTACTATGGAACCCAAAGAATTATAGTACTATCAGAAGTATTTTGAAGAAAGAACAAGGTGAAAAAATTGCTCCTTACATTTTTAAATTAGC